>JAVTVY010025335.1:0-10770 GCA_036873755.1 Hanleya hanleyi
GTACTAAGACAAAGGAATCATCCACATCCATAATGAACACATATTTATCATTATAAAACCTAACCAATAACAGACTTGCCAACTTGTACATAGCGATTCTTCCTTACTTCTAATTATTTTTCTCTCTGCTCTCTCATTGTTATTTATTATTTAATTATTTATTTTCATATTTAGCGCTGCAAAGGATCTTAATGAACTAAGAAATGTACCGTGAAATTTAAATAAAACATTGAGTTGATGGACCGCGAAATCCATATGGGAAGCGGCCCTTATTACTACAATTTAAAAAAGTAATGTCATTCTGAACTTTGACCAACAAAAGATACAGTACGCAATTTAGCAATGAATCATCCATAGCATCCCAGACGCCTCAGCGGCCGAGCTGGTCGGGGAAACATCCAGTTCTACTTATTGCTGCCCCTGCTATTCAGAGAAGCCGACATGGTCAACATCCAAGTGCAACTGGTGTCAGAGGGGAAATTGATGCGAGTTCAACGCAAGTCCTTTCGTGACCTCCAGGTAAAAAGTTGTGGGAAGAGTATAGGAAGGGATCCAGGACTGCATCGCAGCTTCTTCGAGGCGTTTGTGAATTGAACGGCCCAACCAGCTAGTGGATTGTGAATCTTCACACTGACTATTGACATTTTCTTCCTTGCAGACTTTATATTTTTGCAATGAACGACTTCGACATGTAATTAATACGAATGTGGGAAAGGGGCTAGCTAATTATGTATATATATAGACCATATATACGTGTATCCCAGTTGTGCTCTTTAAAAGTGCGATATTTCTGTATATTTTTATCAGACGACATTGCCATCGAAATAAAACATATATTCAATATCATTTTACCTTTGTATCATTTTCTGAACATGGACATATTTGACCATATTCGCTGATAAAATTTTTATTGGAAGACGAGTTGACTCGAGGATGGGGACGAGTTGACTCAAAGTTGGGGATGAGTTGACTTAAGTTGGGGACGAGTTGGTTTGGGGACGAAATGAACTGTATGCAGCTGAACTCCGATATGCCATTCTCACTGTGAAAGCGCACCATGGCCTCACTTCGAAATATACTGCCTATGGCTCTGTCTGTGCAGATCTTAGTGTTTAATTTCTTTCACTTCTCTACAGTCAATAGAATATGTTATGAATTAATCTGCGATATCATATATACACTGAATATTGTCTTTGAACATGAAATGAAAATGTTGATCAATGCCACATCTCTCACAATTATTGTTTTCCTCCAGACAGATACAACTCTCTATTTGCTTGGAGTGGAATGTCAGTCTGTTACAACGACCTGTAAATATGAGCATTCAGCTAGATGGAGGAAAGCAGGCCTCAGTGGCAAGTGCAATGGTTTTCGTGTAATCTTATTTATTCTAACATAATCCTTCTTCAAGTCAGATTCAAAATATACATAACCCTGTAGATACAGTACGCTTTCATATAATTGATTCACTGTACTAAGGGTGGGGGACGATGACTCGATGGTTGTTTAAGCAATTATATATCCGTGCATTGTTATCTTTTTCATTTTTTACAATTTTAGAGTGGTTGAGGTATTTAAGTTGTTTGTGTGATCCAAAATGCTCCAAAATGCAAAAATAAAGATTAGATTCTCAAATTTTTCCTGATCCCTATAAAAGGATACGCCTTCAGACACGGGATAGTCCTTCTAGTTCCACTTAAATGGAAAACGACCCTCCCTCCACGATACAAAGTCTGCACATGGGCCTTGTACTGGCAGGTATCGAGTTTCCTCTGTACTGTCATGGATGCATGCAACTAAATTGAAGGCACAGACACAGGTTTATTAAAAATAAATCTGTAGGATAACTTCAGAAAAGCACTGCTTTGAAAGATGTATTTGACTTCAGTATTGTAGGCCTATTGCGGGTATTTATGTGGGGTAGGATTGGATGGTAAAACATAGATCTACATAAACTTAGAATTTTGTTTGATCGTCGCTATAGCTGAAATATTGCTGAACGCGACGTTAAACCTTAATTCTCTCTCTCTCTTGTATTGTGCCTTCCGAAAAAAATGAATCTGAACATTTATCGTGTTCATGAATCACCATTTCACATGTTTCATACCCGTATGACATGTTTGGAAACCAGGAGTTTGGGCGCCGGAACTAAATTATCTTTTTTTATCAAATTCATACCACGAACACGTTGTTAAAAACCAATAGTACCGGTAATAGAAGTAATGTTGCTAAATATCAAGGTGCCAGGCTGTATTTAGACCATTTAATAATCCCAGAGCTTCCATGGACTTTGACAGTCCCACATCACAGCCTGCTGTCACACTGCGTTGCATATGGGTGCCAAAACTAGCAGCCCATGGCCTGCATGTAAATAATATTCTTGGAAATGGATTCCGATTTTCTTGATGTACAAAATGGTCCAGTATAACTTATTCACATAGCAAAACTTGTTGGGAACTAGATTTCATATTTTATCAACCATACTTCATGTACTTGAACACGGTCTGGATCCATAGATTTTTATTTATTTATAATAATAATGTAGAATTGATCTATGCTACCAAATTTTACATGGAAACTAAATGTTTACACCTCCAAGTAGTTATGTCAACATTCAAAGTAATTACAAGCGTCTAGTCCGTCATTCATAATCCAGCCGTCGTCCATTAGAGAATATCCGCGTCCATAATCCAAAGACCTATTCCATTTCCATATAACAGTATTAGCACCAATTCAAAAAGACAAAAGTATACATAAACATAGGCTTGTTTCCTGCAAGAGAGAAGCGGTCAACAATTTTCAATGATGCCGGCAAGACATCATGATGTTCCAAAATATCAAATCCGTATCGCTGATCAGTATTCTTAATCCATAATTCGTTGTAAAGTCGTCATCTAAAGAATGATGTATCTCAGCCACGCTTTGATTTTGACTGTTCATATGAGTACCATGAGGATCTTGAAGTACATGGGTTCATACGGCCCCTAGCCCCAGGTTAAGCGGAATTAGACACAAGTTACGAAATGTAGCGCCATAGATCTTGCACGCTACGTTCGTATTTTGCTATCAGCATGCGATATGTATCGCCAAATTTGAGAAACTTTGAGTGGAGGCGCTTGGTGGAATAGCCCTGTTTTATAAATTTCTGCAACAATGTTCTGTGACGTTGATTAAAATCATCACATTTAACACAGGATCTAGCAAATGCTACTAAGCGAGATATGTATACGCCATATGCAGGTCCCACTGGAATATTACTATCCAGAAAGGGATAGTTTACGATGTCGAAATTGTAATCATCTCTTTTGTCATAAAGTCGACGAGAGAGAATGCCCGCTTCATTTTTATAGAGATAGAGATCCAAATAAGATGTGCCTGTAGGGCTATCTGTAGTTTCCTTCAAATCCAGTGAAGGTGGATATATATCCTTCACTGCGTCATTTATATAGCGATTATCCACAGCGAGAAGATCTCTATATAGCGTTTGGTGAATGAGAAGGAACGGGCTTTGAATGGATCGGTTTTTGAAAGCGCCTGCATATAGTCATATTCATAAGAGAACAGATACAGGTCGGCCAACAGGGGTGCACAATTAGTACCCATTGGAATACCTATATCCTGCTGATATATTGTGTTGCCAAATTTCACATAGATATTTTTAATGTCTCTTGTATGTAGTCGAGCTAAAGAATGCTTTATGGCTTCCGACATTAATATATCTACGATCAGTTTTCTTGAACACAGATACTATTAATGAACTTAGACGGTCAATAAGGTCCTGATGAGGGATTGTAGTATAGAGAGTCGAGAAATCCCATGTGGATACATGTCTGTACGGTATGTGACCTTTAGCATCAAGTTCTTCCGTAAGACATTTTGAGTTTTTCAATATCCACATACATTCAACGCCAGAGTTCTTAGAAATAGTGGCGCAATACCTTTCCCAAAATGCTTTTACATCCTGAAGGGCCCTCGTCAATAGGGTTGAAAGAAGCTTGGTGGTGCAGCTTCTAGAACCAGCTATGAATCTAGCTTTGTATGGTGATTTATGCATTTTGGGAGTCCAGTATATTTTTGGTATGTCGTTATGATTGGTTGGAAGACAATACCTCTTTCCCTGAGAAACTTTTTGTGATTGTTAAATAAATCTTCCAGAGTAAATGCAGTTTGGGAGTAAGTAGACGTATTTGATGAAGATATGTCTACACTCAATTCTTTAACCAGCACCTGGTAATAGTAATATTTACATATGAATATTATATTATTCGGAGCTTTGTCTGCTGGGACTATGACGAATTTACTCTGGAGATTTGCTAGAACTTCTTGCGAATTGAGGTTTCTCAGAACTTGTTTTGCTTGGGGAAGAGTACTTCTGTCAATATGGCGGATTGTCTCAACGACCTTGCTCTTGGTGAGGTCCAGCCAATCGGCGAGTACTGTAGGTTCAACTTTTTCTCGCTTAGACCAATCAATAACGTACTGTTCCAATGCAGACAGGATTATCTTCTGGTCGGCCTTGAGATTTATTCTTCTTAAAGAACTAGATTTATACATGAACACACTGCCAAAGATCCGAAAATTAACAAAATGGATTTATCATTGACAATTATATATCAGTATTATTGTACATGCATGCTCGCAATACTGGTACATTTGTAGATCTATACTCTAATACACCACATTGTTTATTCGCATCACAGAAGACTGATGACTGAATGACTTCACATGTGCCTAATTCACAATACGATACAAGATATTGTATTGTCTGCTTTCTTCAAATAGATTTAGCAGCTACATGTAACTTGTTTATTCTTGCATAAGATATACATGTACTGTAAGTCATTTTCGTATGCATAAAATTGAATGTCGAGTAAAATAAGTGCATCACGATTTTCGATCCAGTGCAATCAGAGGATGTTACTTCAAAAGTTTAGAAAGTTACAAACTCTGACAATGGGAGAACAATTTTTGACTGCAGAAAACAAAAAGTCAAGAGATACAAATTTTGAGACTATGTTGTGATTCTTCATAACATAAGCTTACATGTATCGTAACAAAATAGAATTTTACCCGGTAGGAAGTGAGTAGGTCATGGTCAGTCAACTGAAATCTATATTTAATCACCAAATGCATATATACTGTTGTCGCTACTGTGTGAATTTGGGAGCTATGATCATTTTGATACTAGAACTAAGAGTAAACTTCCTTTTCCAAGCAAGTTGAAGGGAGACTGCTGTTTGACCAAGAACATTATACTGAAATAGGTGACCAATACCAGAATTTGACATTGATAAATTTAGTCAAGGTCAGTTATATTCAACAGGCTTCTGACCCATCATCAGTTGCATATGTTACAGTACATGTATATATATATGTTTATGAATGAGCCAGTTCCACATTATTGAAAGAACAAAGATGAGCTTGTCTGTTCACTGACCTGTTACTTCAATTTTTCAGCAACTGGGTTGTATAATTTCACTTTCCCATAGATCGTTCCACTGATGATAATTGACATACGGTACTATATTTTCTCAGTATTCAAAGACAGTGTCATATTATGCTTGAATAGCCTACTGAAAAAATATAGTTAACTATGTCAGTTATGACCATTTCAAAGTAGCCACCTGGGTTGATCAGCTGAAGTCATGGGTCAATATTCAGACAGGCTCCTCTTCGTTCTGTCGATAATGTGCAACTGAGCGATTTGGAAAGCATATAAATAATCCCCCAAGAGAAACTGTGTTAATAAGCAAAATGAATGTTCAGTCAGTCAGGGACCTCGCAGACAATACCTAGCCTTTGATTTTTATCCCTCAGTGAATTTTAACCAATCTACTGGCCTTCTTCACTATCACAACATCTCTGAAATCTACTTATAGCATACATCTCAATTACTGTATCAGCAGTTTACTGATTTATGGCCTCAGTGACATTTTAACTTGAAGGCAAGTGAATATGGTTCCTCTTCTGCCCATGGGTGAGATTTACAAAGTTTGGTGACAACCAACGCACAACCTAGAACTGCAGATATCGCAGAGCTTACAAATTTTAAGTAACAACACAGATGGACAAAACTCCCTATCACATTATAAGACATTATTGATGGCCATGGACATATTTAGAATATAAATAGGAGGTTAATCAAGGATCATGATCTTATTTCTAGGCCATGAACACAAACATCATGTTTACATATTTATTCAACCATTTTAAGGATAGCTATCCCCTTAGAGGCAGTTTTTGCACCCCCATGACAATTTGTCGTCTGTATCAATAAATATACAAGATAACCATAATAAACTATATATTTTATGAAAGCATACATCGTAGGGATTCCAACTATATGTATAACTGACGCTGCTAATGTGTAGAAAATATTCCAATTTTAAAAAATTAAAATGAAAACAATAGCGTCCATTTTTCAATTGAAATTTCATGAAAACTGTTGGTCTTGTTTCAACTTTGATGATATTCCGTGGTAGGAGACAATTCGAACTAGTAAACTTTATCTCACTTTTAAATTTTTGCCTGCTTTTGTTTTTATAGCTATTTTACTCAAATATATTGAAAAAAATGTACTTTTTAACGGTTGTTTGTCTTAAAAGTTGAATAATTAAAAAACTAATCCGAACTTACAAAAAGTGAGATAAACTTTCCTAGATCACCTTATAAGTAACAAGCATGCCAAATTTCAAAAGTGTAGCACGGCTACTTTTCGAGAAATAAACGTTTAAATCTCGGATTTCGTGCAAAAATGAAAGGCTAGAAATCGGGCAAAATGTGTCCAGCTATACATCTGATGAATTAATCCCTATTTTTTGCTTGAATTCTATTGTCAAATACATTTTTAATCTGTCTGATGGGACCTACTCAAATTCCTGTTTATTCTGGATAACTATTACACTAAATTTTTTATCAAGTCGGTTAAAGTCCAATTTAAACTTTAAAACCTGCTAAAACTTGTTCACACCTGTGTAGATTACTTCACGGTGGGTGTCTGAGTGAAGTGTCACTGTCATAATTAGAAACAAAAAGAAGGATGTTTGCATGGTTTTGATTAGAAGGGGGTACATTAATGTAAATAAGTAGGACTAATAGATAATTAGCTTACCATAAAACTGCGGAAATGAGTTTTGGAAAGGGAAATTTAACAGACAAAAATAATAGTAGCCAAGCCCAAGCTAAGGCAATCTGTTTAATTGTTCCAGTGCCTCGGAAACTAAATTTTTAATCCTAATATTGAAGCACTTCTATTTATAATTTTTATTTCATTTTTTCACCAAATGTTAGAGGAAATAGTGAATATTTGAATGAAGAAATAAAAAAAATGACCAGTTTTGACCCTCTAAGGGGATAACTATCCTAAAAGCCTAAACATCAACTTGAAAAAAAAACACTTCAAGACTGAAAATTTTTTCACAGTGCTGAATTCATAGTTTTTGATGTGTTCAATTTTTCTTATATGCTGTAACGTTTTCAGATGCCTCATGTATTGAGCCGAAATACCATCAGCAAGCAAATGCAACAAGAAGGCTTGTTTTTCAGACCTCATCTTAATATATAATTAGCAATTTGCTTTAGACTTCTTTCAGCTAGTTGCACACAATTCTCTTGGACAACTGAAGACATTACAACAGCATTATAGGCTTCAGTCACATGCTTATGAGTCAGTGTGTTCATTGCGAGACATTGCTTGATAATTCCTTCAAGTACACATCTTTTCAAGTGAATAAAGTTTGTTGCTTTTAAACTTTCTACATTTGAGATACCCCTAGAATGGGCACGACTTAAAGTCATGTTTTGGTAATGGCTTGCCTGTACTGACCATATGAACAGAAGAATGTTTTATTTCCTTTGGATTGGAACAGTTATGACATTTGCATTGCTGTGTGCAGGCAGGGGAATTGCTACCATTACCACTGCTGTTGAGTTTGCAGCTCTGTCTATATGGTTCCTGTGATTTACGGGAATATCCACATCGACATGCCTTCTGATTGCTTGGGAGAGTGGAAGACTTAACATCAGTTACATTTGGCTTATTTTTTCTGTGTTGTGGACTACTGCATTGTAGTGACCTGCCGTGCTTGCATCATATGACAGATACAGTGAAATGTGCGTTATTTGGTTATCAGGGAATATCGGGATGATGGGAACATTTTCAAAGGAACTGATAATCACAAATGATATCTTCAGGGCATTAGAAAGGGCTAATGATTATGATTTTGATTATTTGAGAGAGATTGGTTTGTTGTACAAATTTTAATGTTTGTACCTGTTTTAACACTTTAGTTTACCGAGTTGTTGAATAGAATGCTAACAATTTTGTTTGATCGTCGCTATATAGCTGAAATATTGCTGAATGCGACGTTAGACCTTAATTCGCTCTCTCTGTCCCTAAGCCTTGCAAGCCTGAACTCTGGGCATAACTTGAAATCTATAATACGTCTTTGTTCTCTTTCTATGCTTTCTCCACCTCTTCAATGTCTTCACATTTGTAGCTTAAATTTTTTCCACCACCTACCGATATTTTAACATTTTTTCATAAAGATGTAGGTTGTGTGAACACTTTCAACTTGTTGCTGAATAGACCAATTGAAAGAGTTGTATTTTTTCTTCAAAAATTACACCTGTACATTATTTCCAGAGCTGAGACTACTACTGTCTGTGATCTTTCCGTGATAGGCCTCAAAATATGCCACTGCCACCCACATTTCAGTTTTAAACTGTTCTCCAGGCTTGTTTTCTCCTTCTTGCTGGGGTACTTTGTCATCAAACTGCAACTTCCAAGTAGAATTAGTCCGTTTGGCCGACTTTCTAATATCTTTTGAGCTGGCATGTGGCACAGTACTAACCATTTTAGCCCCAGAACGAGGGAGTGTACTGGCGACATCATCTCTCTTTCTTTCATTCCCTCCATCATGGACCGCCCAAACACCACAGTCTTTTTGATTTTCTTTTGAACTTGCTGTCCTTGGGCAGTGTGGGTTCGTTTCAATGGTGCAGTTCTTGAATGTGCTGTGTTATTGGGCAGTGTGGGTTCGTTTCAATAGTGCAGTTCTTGAATTGCTGTTTGCTTTGGGACCGATGGCTGGTTGAGACTGATGGGCAGACTTATGGGCTGCGAGGCTGGCATGGAAGTTTCCATGTACTCCGATGCATTAACACCGGTACCTGTAGTGGAGTCGTCGTCACTACTGACATATTGCAGGTCACAGGCTTCGCCTTGAAGCAAACTATTTTGTTTTGACCGTTTAACGCTGCACGTTTCATAGCGTTCAGAGCCAGCATAGTATGTCTTTCTGCGTCTGGCCTTATACTTCACCTCAATAGTGGGAAGCACATCAGCCATCGACGAGATGCCACAGTTCATGCACTTTTTGAAAAAGGGTATATTTCCATTTTGATGGGGCAGAGCTCATGCTTTTCCTGTTTTTCTTCTGCTTGGCCACTATTTTCTTGCGCAGGGGTGGTTTCCTCTTGGATACACTCTTCTCTAGATGTTGAACTTTAACATCAGTAGACTTTACATTGGACTTTGCAAGTACATTATTTCTCGGGCATGTTTGCCTAATTGGGGACTCGGAAATACTAATGCGTCTGGGTGATCTCCTTGGTGTTGAAAACGCTGTCCTTGAATCATACCTCTTCAGGGGTGAGATCTCCTATCTGCAAACAAAAATTTGAATTGAAATTTTGTCAAACTTGCATTTGCCTGAAAATAAGCAGCTGATATTTCTAATAAACTTCCTGTGAATCAGATTGAGATGCCCATCTTTATTTTCCTATACCATTAAATGGATGTGGTATGTACATGTACCATATACCCTAATAGGTGTGATATGTATTAGCTCTGCCCAATGTTCAAGCTTGAAATTCTACATGTAAACAATATATTCAGAAAGTCCTAACCAATTGAAAAACAATTACAATCCAATCTACAATGAATGCCATTCTCAGTTTCCATGACAATCCATTTTCTTGTACACCTACCAAAACGTGGGTATAATGTGTGATGGCAATTTTCTGTCTGTCATGTCGGGTTTAAATTTCTGGGACATTTTTCGATCAACAGATGAATTTTAAGTGAGTGAGGGAGATGTGTCACATACCAAAATTGTAGTCAAGTTCAAAGATAAAAATCACCGGGGTCCAAAAGTCTGAATATCACTGAAAATTGCTTTTTACTGAATCAAATAAATACATGATCAGTATAATAATTGTCTTGTGCTGGACCAAAATTAGTCACTTTCAAATGTCACCCAAATTCGGTAATAATTAAAAATCACAATTTGTGTGTGAATAAATATTTTAGTGGAAGAGGTGTTAAGTATCAGAATTTTGGTAAAAAGGTCAAGGCCAAGATGTGACAACACATCAACTGAACCATCCATCTTGAAAAAGAAAGGAACATTTAAACCACCGTGAGGTCGAGATGTGGGGTTAGATATTTTCATTGACTTTCTGAATCACAAACACATCGGAGGACAAAGCAGGCAAAATATCCGGTCTAATTTAAATAAGGCCGAGTAACTTTCATTGAAACGGCTTTGAAATAACAAAAATATTGTTTTAAAAGAAGCAGATACGGGATCAGCAATAATGCCGACAAAACAACTAAAACAAAAATTTATAATTTAATAGCACAGCATGACGGTAATCTACCTGCACATGAGAAGGGATTTTTGACAAAATTTGAGTAAATAACTAGTCCGCTATATGGCTTACGAAAAAATACATAAATCAGATATGGTTATGAATGCTGTTAAGGAG
>JAVTVY010025336.1:0-115194 GCA_036873755.1 Hanleya hanleyi
TTCCATTTATAACATATGGTCAGAACATTGCCCGAATATGTCGCATCTCAAGCGTTTACTGTATTCTTGGGTACCGCTCATCCTGTAAATCCAAGAATATCTATTAAGAATCAAAGAAAGTGAACGAAATAGCTTATCGACCTGTAATATAGTGAAGAAATGTACTAATATATCGGCATTGTGTGAACTATATATAGATTGCTAACTGTTTAGAAATTATTTAATATTCTCTACACTTACCGATGGTATGTCTGAAAATGTGACTACAAGTGATTAAGGATACACGAAAAGTCATATTGTTCGTTGCTTATTTTCGTTCCCAACCGATTCAGATATGATATATATCGTTGAAAGGTATGGATTTGGACAAATACATAATTTTAAAGTCTGGATCTGGATAATGGATTTATCCAAATTTGATTGAAACAAAATCTTCTTCCAAATATTAAATCAGTTTGCTACTAATGATTACCCATGATGAATTAGTTCATTGTGCGCTAGGATTTTTGACACGGGTGGATACCTTATGGCAAATTACTTAAGAAAGTCAGTTTGTCGGTCATTTTTTGTCAACTGGTTTATCCAGGCAAATTCAATTGATAATAATTGACATTCAGGCGGGATTAGTTTTTATGGTAAAATTTAGGCACATGTTAGTGTAAATTTCAAATGATCTAGGGTCAGTTTGCGGTCAAAATAAATAAAATTGGGTCTTAGGCCTAGGCTCAAGCAAGTGCTGCTTGGAACAAAGAGGTACCTAGGTTAAATTAGTTTCCTCTAGGGCGTAGACTCAGCAACAGACAGTATTAAAATAACCTAGTACGGTGGAATTGATGTTATTTTGGGATAGAATATCAAGATAGGCGATACGACTCACAGGGGCGGCGGAGCGACTTGAATATTGCGGGGTGGGGCAGGTGGAGGGTGTTCCCTTCCCCACAGGGGGCTGCGGGATCCTCCCCCGGAAAATCTTGGATTTTAGACGTGATTTAACGCACTTTGGCACTTCTAGGTAGCTTTAAAGGGATAGAATATTCTGCAATAAAACTATCCCACAAAGGCTAAAAAATGCCAAAAAGCGTTGTTCGATGACATTTCCCCCACGCTTCGGGAATAATTTTTCGATAATATTTGTCCAATATCCCGCCAAACTATTTGAAAGGTCAATACTTGGGACGTCTGAAGATGTGGATGGGGAGACTCCCAGGGAAATTTTGGAATTTCAGATTAATGAATTCCATGTAGGGCAAGTATCACTTTCGAAATGACCTATTATTGTTAGCTTGTGCTGACTGTGGGGCAAATGCTGTAAAATAGGTAGCATGGTTCTGGAGCTGATTCAAGCAAGCATCGCTTGTTTCAAACATTTACACAGGCTAACTCAGCTTCAATTATCATAAAAATGTAGGTGACGGTCAATATCAAGGTTTACCTTGGGGCCAAATGAGGTAACAACGTTGTTTGACAGAACACAACTCTGCAGACGTTCGCTGGTTTTTCATTGGGAATTCAACACACATTCGGTACAATGTTATAACATCTAGATCGAGTGGAGATATGTTCGAATGGTTATTAAGGATGCCTTTTGTGATCTCACACGGAACAAAATGTAGGAAAATGGTTATCCAGCTTAACAAAACCAGATGCATAAATGTTTTTTATGCTAAACTGTTCCTAATCTGGTAATTCAAGAAAAAAGTAGATATCGTTCAAATAATTGCATATTGAGTACCTATTGCAGGATTTCAAATCTCGTGTACCATTTCTTGGCTAGTGTGTTTCATTTCTACAAAAAGGAACCGGGTATCCATGTCAAAATCGATGTTCGATACCAATTATTGGTAACAACTCTGATTCATCAATTAAGTGATGTCTGATTTGGGTCACTGGGTACTAGCATGAAATGAGTCGTATGAACCGTGTGTGCGTCCGTCTTACTGGGTGTTTGTATAACTGGAGCTGTTTGTGAGTGCGTGCGTCCGTGTCACTAGGACCTTAGAAATGATGTCTTTGCTGTAGGGTGAGAAAGGTGTCGTGTGTACATTCGTCCATGACACTGGGAAGTATTAAGTAAGAGTCAGAATAAATGACGTCCGTGCTTCCGTGCCACTGAGTGGTACTAGAAAAGGCGTCGTGCGTGAGTGCATGCGTCCATGCCAGTGACTGATATGATTTCAGAAATGGTTCCCTGCGACCGTACGGGGTCGGGCCTACGGGTAGTTATGCTAGTACTCACTCTCTCTAGTAGGAAACCATCTTGTGTGTGTTTTTTTAAATTATTTTTATTTCATAAATATCTGGAATTCTGTCATAGGAATTAGGTGTATCATTTATTGATGCGGATATTCTCTAATGGACGACGGCTGAATATAAAATGTCGGATCTGATGCTTACTCTTCAAAGATGAATTACAAGCGTCCGGTCCGTCATTCATAATTCAGCCGCGTCCATAATCCAAGGACCTATTCCATATTCCATATAACAGTATTAGCATCAAATTCAAAAAGACAATCATAGCATATATAAACAAATCCTAGTTTCCTGCAAGAGAAAAGCGGTCAACAGTTTTCAATGATGCCGGCGAGACATCATGATGTTCCAAAAATATCAAATATCAAATCAAACACATCATGAGCAACAATTAAAAGTGTAAAAGGAGCCGTGTGTCCGTCCCTCCGAGTCACTGGGTACTTCCATGAGAGAAACCGTATAAGCAGTGCGTACGTCCGTACCACTGGGTAGTAACATGAGAGACACCATATAAGCCGTGTGTGCGTCCGTTCCACTGGGTAGTATTATGAAAAGAGCTGTGAGTGCCTGTGTCCATGGCGTTGGGTAGTGATAGTAAATCTTGGTAATAGTGCGTCGACTGTAAGGGGTGAGAAATGTGTCACTGGGTCGTGATATAAAAGGATCAGTATGCGCCGTGCGTGCGTCCGTGCCACTGGGCAGTGATATGATCTTATATGATAAGAAATTGTGATCTGTGGCTGTAGGGAGAGTGGAGAAGTGTTGAGGTTTAATTGTGCTAGTACACAGTACACTCCAAACTCCAAAGTCAAATATATCATTTGAAGAACATCATCACCTAAAAATGTAAGAAAGTTATATCGCTCGTTTCTGTCCTCTCATCCACGCAAAGAGGACACCAAAACAACATGTGTCAACACACGGCATCCACCTTTATCTAAAACCTCATTCTGTGACCGCGAAACACTAATTTTACTAAGATGACCATTTGTAACAAACAATGCCATCAACGTGATGTTGTCCCCTTGGATATAAATAAATTGCGGTTAATAGTATATGATTGTACCCTTTTTTAATAGGTATCCTATTTCATCTTAAAATGTTATCATGAGATAATATTTGGTAAATATTTACCTTGAAATCCTACCCTTCCACGAACTAACACGATTATTATTGATCTTACCGTCCATATTATTATGCGTTTTGTATCCGCACCCCACTGCTCAGCACAGCATGGATAACAATTCAAAAACAAACAGCGTCATACAAAATGAGCTTTTAATAGTTGCAAAGTAACTCGAATGATCAATATCCGGCTTGTGTTTGTCCCTATAACTTGAACCTTCAACGGACGTAATATCCCCATAAGAATAAGTCTGCTCATTGATAAAAGAATAAGGTCTTCAACATTTGGTAAGCGACAAATTTTTCACTTTGGATCTGATCTCAGATGACCCCCATTTCAACACGAATTCATCCTTTGCTGGCGAACAATGTCGTACAAATGTTACTTTTGCTCACTTCTGATCGCAATTCACGCCGAAAATGACTTTCAAATAACATTGTGTGATCTCTTAGCAACAGTAAAATGAACTAATAATTTTAATATTATATATTTATTATCTATTATTTGTAATATTATATAAATGCTATTTCTAAATATGCTATTTTGCGTTACTCGACCTGCATGAAAAGTGGTACGCGGAATTAGCAGCAGAAACGTAGTGCCAACTATTTCACTATCAGTGTGTGACATTTATCATCAGGTTTGAAAAAAATTGCCTTATCGAGTCAGTTTCTCAAAATAAATCTGTGACGTTGATCGAAATCGTCACATATAACATGAGATCTAGCAAAATACAAGCTCCTAGTCCGTCATTCAATATTTAGCCATCGCCCATTTAAAAATTTCAGCGTCCATAATGCAAAGATCTAGCTCAAATAACAGCATTAGCAATAGGCATGACTTTCATATGTACTACCCTTCTGGAACTGTCTCATCATTCCAATGTTCTGCAGCGTTCGACTGGAGGAAAGTCCTGTTTCTGTTACAAGCTTCTCACTAGTGGAGTAAAATTAGTTGTTAACTCTGCATGGCGAACTGTATTCTTTTGGCAATAACATCCCAGTTAACACTATTGTCATCAAAAATAAAGCTACTACTCTTTCATGTTTTTTAAAAATATTTTAATGAGTTGTTGGTGGCCATGATTTCAAGACTTCTTTTGACCTCAATCTCTATACCTGAACTGACACATTGTTTCCCACTATATAAATGTATCCACTACCAAAAATGTGATTTTTGAGTCACAGTGATGTTTACCTCTAACATATTTATCTCAATATTGGTGACTTCCATTTCCTAACTCACTGTAGTTTATCCACTCATTTCTACTTGGGCCTAGCGGCCGTATGAACCCATGTACTTCAAGATCCTCATGGTGCTCATTTGAACAGGCACAATCAAAGTGTGACCGAAATACATCATTCTATGAACAGTCATAATCAAAGCGTGACTGAAATACATCATTCTCTAGATGACGTCTTTACAATGAATATTATGGATTACGAATACTAATCAGCAATACGGTACTGATATTTTTGGAACATCATGTCTTGCCGGCATCATTGAAAACTGTTGACCGTTTCTCTCTTGCAGGAAACTAGCCTATGTTTATGTATACTATGATTTTCTTTTGAATTTCGTGCTAATACTGTTATATGGAATGTGGAATGTGTCTTTGGATTATGGGCGCGGATATTCTTTAATGGACGACGGCTGAATTATGAATGACGGACCAGACGCTTGTAATTCAATGACTTTCTGACTTTCCACAGTGAACTTGACCTTGACCTGTTGACCTTAATTTTAGAGAAATTAGTCAATTTATTATCTAACAGATAAAAAAGGTCAGAAGGAGGAGGAGAATAGAACTTTGCTAGTTACAGATGACGTAGCACAGTTAACTGAATTATTATATTGCAACTGTTCATTGGGGACAGTGATGCCAGAGAGCGGTGGCGGACGGTTGTTTTCAGATATGTTCTGGTACTAAATAAATGGTGTATCTAAAATGTGACACCTGCAACAGAAACTAATCAAAAATCTTCAATATGCATGAGCATGTCTCCCATTACATTATATTGAACCAGTATACCTTATATTAGAATGTTGAATTTTGATTGGACAAGCCAGTGTATGTTTCATGTGTTAGTTCCAGGCGCGGACGATAATTCCCGCGCGTGAATGTCATAATGCTCCAGCCAGTGAATATTGTCGCCCGTCGTCATGGAGACGGGTTATGTTCCGCGCGGAACAGGTGGCCGCGGTCTGCATACTTCCGGTACATGTTAACCAGCACCAACTTGATTACCGAAGTGATCTGCCGACAGCGTCACAACGAAACAATGAGGTAAAAATAAAGAATATTCAGAAGATTTTCTGATGATCTGGAACAATCGCTGGTGAACAGTACGGGCTTTCAATATGTTTACAGGAGCTTCAATACTCAACTCGTGCTTGGCACGGATGGACGCGGCTATTGTTTAATGGACGACGGCTGAATTATGAATGACGGACCAGACGCTTGTAATTGACATCTTCGACGACCGGACAATCACAATGCCGTGTTTTCCATGATTTATCGGACACTCATTATAATTTGATGTGTAGAATACTAGGTTTCACGAATAAGAATACTGTCTACGAATCAGTAAATAGTAGTAGAGTGAATTGGTCAATTCAAAATTCAGCACAAAGTTTTGGCACACGAACAAATCAATTTCTTTCGCCATTTCTGACTCGGTACACGAAAGTCTTGATCGTCACTCATCCGATCACGTGCGCAGCAGCGACGAACGATACAACTTGATCGCTGTACGTCGGTTTGACATCGGTTTCTGGACAGTAATATTCCAGTGGGACCTGCATATGGCGTTTACATATCTCGCTTGGTAGCATTTGCTAGATCCTGTGTTAAATGTGACAAAACATTGATGCAGAAACAGGGCTATACTACCATGTGCCTCCATTCAAAGTTTCTCAAATTTGGCGATACATGTCGCATGCTGATAGCAAAATACGAGCCTAGCGTGCAAGATCTGTGGCGTTACGTTTAGTAACTTGTGTCTAATTCCGCTTAACCCAGGGCTAGGAGCCGTATGAACCCATGTACTTCAAGATCCTCATGCTGTTCATATGAACAACCACAATCCAAGCATGACGGAGGTACATCATTCTCTAAATGACTTTACTACGAATATCATATGGATTAAGAATACTGATCAGCGATACGGATTTAATATTTTTGGAACATCGTGAATTACAAGCGTCTGGTCCGTCGTTCATAATTCAGCCGTCGTCCATTAGAGAATATCCGCGTCCATAATCCAATGACCTATTCCATATTCCATATAAAAGTATTAGCACCAAATTAAATTTTTTTTTTAAAAAATGCCTTGCTGGCATTATCGAAAATTGTTGACCACTTCAATCTTGCGAAAAACTGGCCTATGTTTATGTATACTATGATTTTTTATTTATTTTGGTGCTATTGCTGTTATATGGAATATGGGATAGTTTTTCGGTTTATGGACGCGGAGATTATTTTATGGAGGACGGCTGAATGATGAATGACGGACCAGACGCTTGTAATTCAAGGCAATCTTCTGTCAGAACAATCTGTGACAGGGTCACTCGATAAACTTGCACATAAGCTCTAGCGTCCTGATCAGCTTGGACGAGGGTAGGAGGCATTTTCTTTTCTGTTTACCTGGGCCAACTACTCTATTCAACAAAATATTTAGACCTGCAAAATATGCTCCGACAAGAAGTATTCATGCGTGATTAAAATACTTCAAAGAATGCTTATTATCTAAAATAGGTATTTTGCACACTTCCCATTTAAATTCCATCGTCCATCATTTTTGAAGCCATTTCTTGTTTTAATTATAGGTTCATGGATTTACGATTCAATGCAGATGTGAATATACAACTTATAAGCAAACCTTAACTATGTCATATTTTATCAGCATTCTACATATATATTGTAGAGTATTTCATTGAAGGGGCTTTCCTCCCGGTTTGTTGTCACGTTGTTTACTTTCACTCACAAGCACGGGATAGGGATGACTGCATGTAGAACTGACTAGACCGATTCTGTCCCTTTAACCGAACCTTGTTTTCGGGGTATGGTGTATGTATAAGTCAAACCAGTCATGGTGATGAATATACCATCGCTGTGTCCGACCAGACGCGAGCTTTACCATGAAAGCAAACTACTTATTTAATTAGCGGTACGTGTTTGTAAACAGTCAGTCGATATGGACGTGAGGGTATCTTTCGTCTCCAAGATTCTACTCCGATCTCTTAACAAGTATCAACGTTTCTCGTTTCGCATTTGGCATATTTCTCCGTTTCCATGACGACGGGGTCACCCAATTTGTTTAGTGATTGTTATCAAGCGTACTCAGGGGTTAATGTTTGCCACTATATGAAGTTACGTATTTGGGGAATAACAAGTTCCATCGCTATTGATTTTGTTTCTCGCAGAGATGAATAAGGTATAGAAGCAAAGAACCCATCATTCTAACAACGATTGGTACCGTACACATTTACATTCTTTGATAACCTATTCCGGGCACGGTACAAAACTAGTATGCTTGCGGTGGCGTTGTCCGCGGAAAGCACTCTGGGATCTAGGAGCCGCGCCTCGCCTATCTAATTGTATAACGGAATTAAACAAGGAATATAGGTCTACCGTATGTAGATCCTACTCCACCATCCCAACCCCCGGAGGTCCACCCACCAGCGAAACTGTTACCGAGTTCTAACTCACTAAAGGGAATTATCGGCGCGCAATTCATGCATTACTGAGACCCCAATATATTAACTATATATATATATACATAGGTGCAATCTCTTGTCTTCTTGCTAAAATATCCGGTTCGAAAGATTTTATTGCGTAACAAATATCCACCAATTTCTAATTATATTTTCAGTTTATTCTACCACCTGGTCAAAATATTTAAACTTCCGTACAAGTAATTCATTTAATTTTGTTTTTCACGTAACTATTTCCCAGACAGTTGTTTTGGAGGTAGGTTAATATGACGATGGCCATTTCTGAAGAACAATCACGAAATAATTAAAATTCAATTTTTGATTCAGTGGGTACATCAGTTAATTGCAAGCGTCTGGTCCGTCATTCATAATTCAGCCGTCGTCCATTAGAGAATATCCGCGTCCATAATCCAAAGACCTATTCCATATTCCATATAACAGTATTAGCACCAAATTCAAAAAGACAATCATAGCATACATAAACATAGGCTTGTTTTCCTGCAAGTCGTCATCTAAAGAATGATGTATCTCGGTCACGCTTTGATTGTGACTGTTCATATGAGTACCATGAGGATCTTGAAGTACATGGGCTCATACGGCCCCTAGACCCGGATTAAGCGGAATTAGGCAAGTTACAAAACGTAACGCCATAGATCTTGCACGCTACGCTCGTATTTTGCTAGCAGCATGCGATATGTATCGCCAAATTTGAGAAACTTTGAGTGGAGGCGCTTGGTGGTGTAGCCTGTTTTATAAGTTTCTGCAACAATGTTTTGTGACGTTGATTAAAATCGTCACATTTAACACAGGATCTAAAAAATGCTACTAGGCGTGATATGTATACGCCATATGAAGTTTCCACTGGAATATTACTGTCCAGAAAGGGATAGTTTACGATGTCGAAATTGTAATCATCTCTTTTGTCATACAGTCGACGAGAGAGAAGGCCCGCTTCATTTTTATAGAGATATAGGTCTAAATACAATGTGCCTGTAGGGTTATCTGTAGTTTCCTTCAAATCCAGTGAAGGTGGGTATATATCCTTCACTGCGTCATTTATACAGCGATTATCCACAGCGAGAAGATCGTCTATATGGCGTTTGGTGAATGAAAGGAACGGGCTTTGAATGGATCGGTTTTTGAAAGCGCCTTCATATAGTCATATTCATAAGAGAACAGATATAAAACCGATATGCCAGGTACTTAAATTATCGATGCTCAAATAGGTCAAAGGTCACGGTGCCCACCTCAAACAGGAACACATTAAGAAAGACTGTCTGTGCTATTACTCCAGTCCAAGGATATGGATTGTGATCAAAACTCAGAAATATCTCGCGCTTAGGGCAAATAAAGAAACCTATTGTGGTCGAAAAAAAAATATAAAAAAATCCTCAACCCATGTACTTCAAAATCCTCATGGTGCTAATATGAAGAGTCACAATCAAAGCGTGACTGAGATACATCCATCTCTAGATGACTTTACAACGAATATTATGGATTAAGAATACTGATCAGCGATACGGCATGTCTTGTCGGCATCATTGAAAACTGTTGACCGCTTCTGTCTTGCAGGAAACTAGCCTATGTTTATATGTACTATGATCGTCTTTTTGAATTTGGTGCTAATATTGTTATATGGAATTGTCTTTGGATTATGGACGCGGATATTCTTTGATGGACGACGGCTGAATTATGAATGACCGACCAGACGAAAATCAGAAATACCTCACGCTTAGGGCAAACAAAGAAACCTATTGAGATCGAGAAGTCAAATGTGAGGACGAATGAGGATTAAAAAAAATCCGGAACCCATGTACTTCAAAATCCTCATGCTGCTCATATGAACAGGCACAATCAAAGCGTGACGGAGATGCATCATTCTCTATATGACGAATTTACTACGAATATCATATGGATTAAGAATACTGATCAGCAATACGGATTTGATATTTTTGCAACATCATGAAGCCTTGCTGATATTATTGAAAACTGTTGACCTTGCTGATATTATTGAAAACTGTTGACGCTGTTATATAGAATATGGGATAGGTCTTCGGATTATGGACGCGGAGATTATTTTTTGGAGGACGGCTGAATAATGAATGACAGACCAGACGCTTGTAATTCAAGGCAACCTCCTGTCAGAACAATCTGTGCCAGGGTCACTCGATAAACACGCATATAAGCTGCAGCGACCTGATCTCAGCTTGGACGAGGGTAGAAGGAATTTTCTTTTCTGTTTACTTGGGCCAACTACTCAATTCAACAAAATGTTACGACCTGCAAAATATGCCCCGACAACGAGTATTCATTCGTGATTAAAATACTTCAAGGAATGCTTATTATCTAGAAAACGTATTTTGCACACTTCTCATTTAAATTCCGTCGTCCACCATTTTTGAAGATATTTCTTGTTTTAATTAACTATGTCATATTTTATCAGAATTCTACCATTATATTTTAGTGTATTTCATTGAAGGGATTTTTTTCCTCTCAGTTTTTTGTCACGTTGTTTACTTTCACTTTCTATTCTGGGATAGGGATGATTGCATGTAGGACTGACTAGACCGATTCTGTCCCTTTAACCAAACCTTGTTTGTGGGGTATGGTGTATGTATAAGTCAAACCAGTCATGGTGATGAATATACTATGGCTGTGTCCGACCAGACGCGAGGTTTACCGTGAAAGCAAACTACTTATTTAATTAGCGGTACGTGTTTGTAAACAGTCAGTCGATATGGACGTGAGGGTATCTTTCGTCTCCAAGATTCTACTCCGATCTCTTTAACAAGTATCAACGTTTCGCGTTTCGCATTTGGCATATTTCCATGACGACGGGGTCACCCAATTTGTTTAGTGATTGTTATCAAGCGTACTCAGGGTTAATGTTTGCCACTATATGAAGTTACGTATTTGGGGAATAACAAGTTCCATCGCTATTGATTTTGCTTCTTTGGCAGAGATGAATAAGGTATAGAAGCAACGAAGTCATCATTCTAACAACGATTGGTACCGTACACATTTACATTCTTTGATAACCTATTCCGAGCATGGTACAAAACTAGTATGCTTGCGATGGCATTGTCCGCGGAAAGTACTCTGGGATCTAGGAGCCGCGCCTCGCCTATCTAATTGTATAACGGAATTAAACAAGGAATATAGGTCTACCGTATGTAGATCCTACTCCACCATCCCAACCCCCGGAGGTCCACCCACCAGCGAAACTGTTACCGAGTTCTAACTCATTAAAGGGAATTATCAGCGCGCAATTCATGCATTACTGAGACCCCAATAGATTAACTATATATATACACATAGGTACAATCTCTTGTCTTCTGGCTAAAATATCCGGTTCGAAAGGTTTTATTGCGGAACGAATTTCCGCAAATTTCTAATAATATTTTCAGTTTATTCTACCACCAGGTCAAAATACTCAAACGTCTGTACAAGTACGTCTTTTAATTTTGTTTTTCACGTAATTAATCCCCAAACAATTGTTTTGGAAGTTAATATGACGATGGCCATTTCTGAAGAAAAATCAGGAAATAATTATAGTTCTATTTTCGATTCAGTGGATACATTAGTTAAAGGCGATATGCCAGATTCTCAAATGATCGATGGTCAAATAGGTCAAATAGGTCAAAAGTCACGGTACCCCCTCCTCAAACAGGAATACATTAAAACCAAACTGTCTGTACTAATACTCCAGTCCAAAGATATGGATTGTGATCAAAACCCAGAAATATCTCGCACTTAGGGCAAATAAAGAAACCCATGTACTTCAAAATCCTCATGGTGTTCATATGAACAGGCACAAGCAAACCTTGATTGAGATACATCATTCTCTAGATGACGAATATTATGGATTAAGAATACTGATCAGCGATACAGATTTGATATTTTTGGAACATCGTGATGTCTTGCCGGCATCATTGAAAACTGTTGACCGCTTCTCTCTTGCAGGAAACTAGAGTATGATAATATATACTATGATTGCCTTTTTGAACTTGGTGCTAATATTGTTATTAGGAATGTCTTTCGATTATGGACGCGGATATTCTTTAATGGATGACGGCTGAATTATGAATGACGGACCAGACGCTTGTAATTTGTGAAGGGTGCAATTTGTGGAGAGCAGTGTGTCGGATATACCAAGATTGAGGTCAATGACCAAAGTCCCCGACGACCAGCAACTTGCTGTAACGTGTAAAACTCTTTAAATTTCTTTTTAATGAGGTAGTCCGTAGATTCAATTCGGCTATTGCTTTATTTATTTAATTATACATTTTGTGTCCATGTTAAGCCAGCATCCGAGGTTGAGGCACTCCTATCCAGACTCCAGCGTCAAGCCTGGTTGATTTGTTCATTCTACTTCATTCGAAAGAGCAAATTTACAAATTTCGATAATATTTTTAATTATCTAATCAAGATTTTCAGTTCATTCACAACCGCTGGGCTAAGTAATTTCATTCAGCATTTATATCATTGAAGCTTACACGTGTCGTGCTAACGGCGTTCGTTTCTATTTAATGACGAGGTAGGCTAAAAGGCTTAACTCTTCGCGACTATTCTTCGATTGAGGCACCCGGCCAACGTTTCTCTCGATGCCAAAAACTCCAATCTTTTCGCGAAGATTTCTCCGCTTTCCAACAAAACTCAGCGCTCTATTCCGCCGGGCAATTTGATATAACGAGCGATTAAAACCCTCTCAAAGGATACCCCTTATCGACTGATCCCAAATCGCGATAGCGTTGTTTGATTCTGTTTTTCACTGGTACACAGAACTGCAGAACTAGCAACTACTTAAAGCGACCCTTTTCAACCGTTTCATGGAAGCTTCTGGTGTATGGGCATCGATCGAATATATTGTTTTAACCAAGCAAAGCGCGAATGATGATGAAGAGAGGACAAGTCGAGAGGCCCGTCCTTTTCGATTGAGCGTCAATTCTTTTTTTTTTAATGATTTTTTTATTTCTCGTCAACAGAACGCACTTCAAATCAACCTGCACTCTTCGGAATTTGCTGCTGTCTTATAATCTGTGCGGCTACCGAGCGCATGCGCCTCCATCTGCCAACAAAACGTGATTCTCTCTCTCAGCATCTGCTAGTGTTAAACGCACTGACTCTAGCGGCGTCTTAGTAACGAGCTTCCCTGAAATAGGACCGGCTCGGTTACTAGTGTTCCCCATATCAGCAGTGAAGATCTCCGTCTCTTTTCTCCCTCTCTGTTTATCCACATTTTGCCGCAGAAGCGAGAGAATACCGGCCTGACGATCTGTTACTCTACTGCTTGGGAGACGGGACGTGTTCTGGTCTCCAATCATGCATAGTTACACGTGGATGTGTCGTTACTGTGAATTTACCGACAAGAACAACTACTGTTCATTACAGAAGCGACACGCGTGTGTAAATCTCCTTTAAGGAGTTGAAAATTGGCCCGGAGGGTGAAAGGTGTATTCCCCGCGAGCCGGCCGGTCTGTGTGAGGAGCGTATTGTCTGTCAGCGAAATGTTTATTTGCAATCTATTTTCTGGGATAATACTGGGCTGTGTAGTATGTCGAGGGATCCGGGGCGAGGCTGACGGTAACAACAGGTACACACAAGGTAGGCGAGTGATTGACACGAATCACGGAAAAGTCCAGGGTCTCTTGGTGTCATTTCCCAACAAAAAGATCAAGCCGGTTGAAGTTTACCTTGGGCTACAATACGCGTCGCTACTAGGCAGCAGACTCAGATTTATGCCACCAACAAATCCCGTGGAAAAATGGAAAGGTTTGAGGCTGGCAATGAAACACCGAGCTGCATGTCCCCAAAGAAGGGTGGACAAGGAGGAACTTCGAAAAACGAAACCTGAAGCGGTAGCGGACTTTTTGAGTCATATCGCTTCATTTGCGCGACACCAGACCGAGGATTGCTTATCGCTGAACATCTATGTACCGGCCAAAGGTAAGTGTACATTCACTTGATCGTTCTTTTGTTGTGTCTGTCATATATAGATCACCTATCTTCATACAAAACTGAGTACTAGAATATTGATCTGTATGTTAGATGCTGGAACAGACAGCAGGCTTAACATCACTAACACTCTTAACTTCAGAAATGTGATTTAAAACCCACATGGTGCGACTGTGAGGACTGTAACTTCCATCCCCATTGAGTTATCCAAAGTTAAGTAGATCGGATTGAATCATCTCGGTGAGAATAGAATCACCTTGGTGGTCCCGCGCCGAAAAAACTGTCGTCTGCTTCTCAGATAGTTGTCAATGTCTGACACGTGCCTCTCCGGCACGAGCTCATTTCCCGCGTGTTCATAACCCGCGAAATGTAAGTTAAACGCTTAATTCAAGATAAAATAGCTACGGCCCGGTGTGAAAAAATAATGTTAGGCTCACCCGTAGAGATGATAATATCTACCCCGCTAAGAAGCCATGTGGGTGGAATTTGTTGCACTAAGTTAGCTCCGCCGTAAAATGTCAAGCCTAGCTGGAAATGTTTTCTATTGTAAGGAGCGTGAAGAAAATCGGTTAAAGCATTTTTTGCTCGTCGTCCTGACAGATTACAAAACACCATAGACGATAATTCCTATGAGGTTTTCTAAAAATGGCGGTGTAACCACTTATGATATGCGAGTTCAGACAATATTTTGTCATATTAGGTTAGAACCCGTTCTTATACTGTCAGACAGTTTCTCTTCATGTATAATGAGATCCACTCTCGTAATAAAAGGAGAAAGAAAACTAGCCGAGTTACCGTATCTCATGGAATGGTGATTACATGTTACATTTGTTCCGGGCAGTCAATCATAATTAAGTTTGTACCGTAATGGAACGTAATTGCGTTAAGTTATGCCACCCGGGGAATAGGACGTCTGGATAAAAATCCATACGATCTACTAACTTCCCTTCTTTCTCGAACCGGTATCACGGGCAACCCAAGCATGCTTGAAGCCTTGGTACTTGTAGACGTTAATTACCGCTTGGTTCAGGCACTTCAGATTTTGATCTGATCCCGCTATGTTCGTATCCATAAAGAAGATGGCCAAATACAGGGCACGTTCCAAGTACTTCTAAGCCATATTTCATACACGCTTTATTTGACTAGGGTAATAATTGATCACTTCAATCTCGTGGACAAATCTGGCTCGAATGTTTGATTGAACGCAGTAAGGGTTGATTATACAGAGCTCCTTACTTCGAGAAAACCGAATCGTGTCCCGATAATATTAGTTAATATTAGTTAGCCTTCGATACTAATTACTTGGACGAATTAGGCGAACGCGAAACAAGAGCAAGACGAATTTGTTTATCTGTTCTTCGATCCCACGAGATGAAATTATCTCGCTTTTTAGGAACGAATTGATATGGCTTTATGTTTGCCGTTGATGCGCCTAAGTGCAATATTGGTCTTGAGCAGAACATTACGCAACACTCGTCAAATTTACAGAGACACCATTGATTTGATATGTACGTTGCTGTGTGGAATCGAACGGTCTGTGTAATGAATTGTAATTTATTTATCGACAGTGGGGAAAAGGGGAAAGCGATAAAACCAGCAGAGTTGAATTAACCGTATCTTGTCCACATAAACCCCAGCATAAACGAGCCGTAAAGGAGTAAATGTATCGCGTACTGAACCCGTGGCGGGCGAGCTGGCCCCATACTGCTTATTGGCCCTTAATCGAGGTAATCAGAAGGACAATAGATGCGTTTCGAACTAATTGGATCTGTTGCAGACGAGATACTTCGAGTTCAGAAATGGGTCGGCTTTCTCCGCTGGGAGATCAGCGAAGAACCGCTGTGCGAGTATAGAGACCTACACCAGCAGATGCTGGATGTCTGTATTACAGCTATATATGTTCCAGATCTCCCACTGCAGTGAACTGCCGAAAATGATTATCTTTGGCCAGCGATATCTATTGGTATCACCTTAGTATATAGATAAGGAACGAGGACAAGATAGACGCGAAAGGTCAAGAAATGCCAGACCATCTTGTTATTTTCTTAGAACATTTCAAATAGGGACTTCAGAGGCACCCGACTGCTGTGATACCGCGATCTCTTGAGGTCCAACCTATCTTATTTGAAATTCTTTTGGGTCGTGATTTTCTTTTTATTGTATCCATCCATCCATCCATCCATCGATGATATTATTTCAATGAGTACCAATGCCAGTCCCAGACCAGCAAGATCTTAGGAATAATTATAGCTTTTAGTCGACATCTATGACAATGGCGGCCAAATAACTGGGATATTTGAAATAGGGGTTAAGGATCGCGAGTATACACCATGGCGTCCGTGGAATGTTGCCAGGCTATAATTACTGGAGACTAATTTTAAGAAGACCATCTTATTCTCGGTCCCAGTGAGACCTTTCGGGATAAGCGAGGTCGCATCTCGCACATCTTCAAAGTTGCTGCTCAGATCGATTCACTGAGAGCAGCTAGAAAGTCTTTGTCTTCCCATTTTTAATCCTGTCAGTAAAAAGCCTTGGTACTGTTCATCGCCGTGTAATGATGCACATCTTCACAATGTTCCACAATGCCCCATAAATGATAATTTCTCCTTCCCCTCACGCCCCGGGACCGTGTTCCTCAATTCATCATGTCGACCGGAGAGTGGCGAACCACTGGCAGAAATTCCCACCAATCGATAGTCTATTTTGTTGATTGCCCGGGCTTACACTTCCCCCATTTCTCCGTCTCTGGTCCCTTCTAAACTCTAGTAATCTGCTGTATTGGGAGTTTATGACCGTGGTTGCGGAAAGCTTTTTCCTTCTCCGGTCAATAGGCTTTTCTAATAATGTCCTCGCGTGATAAATATACACCCATTTTAATGGAGGATGTGATTTTATATCAGTAGATGGTAGTAATAAACGCCAATGATACTTTCCCTCCAAGCGGCTAGTTGCAGTGAATTATTTCGGCTGTAGTATTAGAGAAAATAATGGGATGCTTATTCAAGCCTACAGGAAACAATAATTTCGAATTATGGCATTAAGTGTATTTGTTTTAATACACAAAAGTTATTAACGTGACTCCATATTGATGTAGTTTTTATATCATTTCCCTCGTATTAAACCCTTCCTATGAAGCTATGAAAAACGTATTTTTCCGGAACAAATTCTATCCATGCTTTTGTTATTTGATTTTGATATTCCTCGGCAAAAGTAGTTTCATTGAAATGCTGTTAGCATAACATTAACTCAACTATTAATGCTCCACTCTACTTAACAATGGAAATACGTATGCATATTTTATGGCCACTTTTAAGCGGTTACGTTTTCTCTATACTGAGATGTTTTTATTGTAAAAAAACCCCAACAGATATCTGTGAAATTGCACTTTGTTGGAACCAGAATCTTTTATTTCTTTCCGCATGCAAGTTATTAGTCGTCTTGTTTCACCATCCGTTGTGAGAGCTCGATGCACAACGTTATAACATTAAATATATGCTTTAACTAGCCGTTGCCAACTTGGTCTGTAAATTATGACTGATCGAATGTAAAACTGACTAAATTAATATTCTGATCTGACGTGAAATGGCAGAAAAGATTGTATTTATTTCCAATCTTTAATTGTCGTCATTTATTAGCTAATACACCGCAACTGTAGTAATAACAGTTCTGTACTGCGTGAGATTCTGTGAGATTTTTGTGAGATTCTGTACTAGCACCTCATCGGATATGTCTGATATATAGCATGTGAGCACTACATTCGAGATGGTCACACAAGCAGTACAATCGTATCACGGAGCGTAGCGTACAAGATCTATGGCGTTACGTTTCGCAACTTGTCTTTAATTTCGCTTAACCCGGGGCTAGGGGCCGTCTGAACCTATATATTTCAATATCTCCACGATGTTCATATGAACAGGCTCAGTCGAATCGCAACTGAGATACATCATTCTCTAAATAACGAATTTACAACGAAAATCATGAGGATTAAGAACACGGATTCGATATTTCTGGAACATCATGCTGTCATTCAAAATTGACACCATTAAAACATGTAGACCGCTTCTCTCTTGTGGGAAACTAGCGTATGTCTATATGCACAATGTATGCTAAAACTGTTAAATATGAATTAGGTATTTGAATTATGGACGCGGAAATTCTTTAATGAACGACCTGTGAATATCGAATGACGGACTAAAGGCTTGTAACATAATGATATGGATTGAGTTAGATTGGATTACATTTAGTTGGGCACTCCATCGTGGTACAATGGGCATGGGTCACGCAGAGCAATAGTCGGCGAGTGTGCCTCAGATTATACAAAATAGAAGAAGTGAGAGTTTGCGTGACTTGCGGGAGTGGGAACTGGTCCAAATATCTCTGGCTGTCGATGGAAACCGTACTGAGCTAGCGCACTAAGGTCACTGAATGTAACACCGCTATACCTAAACTCATCCAATCATCGGCTCGGCCTCAATTGCATCTGACTTTAATCGAACTGTCATTGAAAACGTCTTTAGGATAATTCAGACAATTGGGAAAATCCAGGATGGACAACCGCTGGAAGATCTGATGTCATGATGACGTCATGAAAGTAGTTCATAGATCGTGATTGTCAGCAAAGATGGCGGTACTAAATATCAGAGACGTTGTCTTGGTATAGAGATTAAGATTGCGGTTGGTCGGTCACCTCTTCCCACTTCCCTTATATGTGTTGTAATTCATATCTCAGGGGCAAATCTGATTACACATCCCATGACGACTGATGTATACACGCACACACACACGTTGCTGGTCGGGTAGCTCTTGGCGTGTCATCTAATATGTTAACTTCTCACCCTCTCCACCTGAGCCCTGGATCATCCTTCTTAAGCTCTTAGTCAAACTTGTCTCCGCGAAACGTATTAATTTAAGACAGAGCATTTCCGAGGATCTTGATTTTGACTCGGATGCTTTGATTTCTGCCCCTGGAGTAAAATTGTCCTTCGACTAGCCATCGATCGCAGGGACGGTAGTATCCGAGCAGCTATTTGACTGGGTTTAGCCATACACTCTCGGGATCTCCCTTTCATCCTCGGACATTAGTTCCTATTTCTTAAAAGTCACCTCGGATTCCCTCCGCTCCTTTTCTCCTAATAAGACATCGCTTGTGGAAGCTCAATCCGAATATCTAACCAGATCGCTGTCTGATTCTCTGTGAAACTCTATATACGATGGAAGACTCACATAATTAACCCTGTCAGGTCTGTTCGATTTCTAGACGGAGTCTGTATAAAATCACAAACTCGTACATTCGGACCTAACAAACTACATCAATGGCAGAAATGGGAACATCTCGGGAGAGAAACTAAGCCTGTACATAGGTAACCCACACAGAGCATGAGCATTGATTTTTAGATTTCCGTTCTATTTCCCTGTGTCATTCCATCCGTTTTATTCCGACTGAACAACTCCGTACACGGGTCGTGTGGATGAAGTTCAACGACTTGGGAAGATTCTAAGAAATTCAACCGATCACTTGTGCTTTAACTATGTTCACGTGGAGTACAGCTCAGAAGTAAATATAAAGATTGTCGAATTGTTTTCCGTTTTAATGGGTGACCGAATGATATAGAGATATACACACAAGTGGTTCTAATTTCCATGGAAACGGAAAAACAATCGGACAATATAAAGATTGTCCAATTGTTTTCCGTTTCCATGGGTGACCGAATGCTATATAGAGATATACACACAAGTGGTTCTAATTTCCATGGAAACGGAAAAACAATCGGACAATATAAAGATTGTCCAATTGTTTTCCGCTTCCATGGGTGACCGAATGCTATATAGAGATATACACACAAGTGGTTCTAATTTCCATGGAAACGGAAAAACAATCGGACAATATAAAGATTGTCCAATTGTTTTCCGTTTCCATGGGTGACCGAATGCTATATAGAGATATGCACACAAGTGGTTCTAATTTCCATGGAAACGGAAAAACAATCGGACAATATAAAGATTGTCCAATTGTTTTCCGTTTCCATGGGTGACCGAATGCTATATAGAGATATGCACACAAGTGGTTCTAATTTCCATGGAAACGGAAAAACAATCGGACAATATAAAGATTGTCCAATTGTTTTCCGTTTCCATGGGTGACCGAATGCTATATAGAGATATACACACAAGTGGTTCTAATTTCCATGGAAACGGAAAAACAATCGGACAATATAAAGATTGTCCAATTGTTTTCCGTTCCATGGGTGACCGAATGCTATATAGAGATATACACACAAGTGGTTCTAATTTCCATGGAAACGGAAAAACAATCGGACAATATAAAGATTGTCCAATTGTTTTCCGTTTCCATGGGTGACCGAATGCTATATAGAGATATGCACACAAGTGGTTCTAATTTCCATGGGAACGGGAAAACAATTGGACAATCTGTATATTTACTGGCAATTTTATGAAATTCAACAGATCACTAGATAATGGCTACGGCATGAGAGTCGAAAGCTTGTGCATTAAATATGTTTACGTGGAGCACAGCTCAGAAGTTTGTCTATTTCTACAATCAACGAATCCTTGTGTGAGTCTAAAACAGTATAATATCGTGTTTATATATTGGTTGTGTAGGTTTTTAAAAAGCAGTTTCTCTCCTGCATATTTGAAATACGGGCATGCGAACGGGAACCTTTCTGCTTTGTAAAAAACCATTCTCACACTTGCATGGGCTGAACACTCTGCTATCAGTAGACCGAAAAATATGGGTTCACACTCTGTATTAAGGAGATCGGAAAGGCGACAATTCCATTCCATTCCACAGCGATTTCAGACCATCTATCTGTGCCTATGTGAGAAAGTTGTTTCAATCTTTATGGGACGCTATGGATAATAACAAACTTCACGAGTTAAAAAAAATTGTCGGATATACTCACCTGAACAGCTAGAAACGTTTCGACCAAGCCAGTAATAGACGATGTAGAATCGGCCATACACGATTAACTCACGAGCATTTTCTGAAAAAAAAAGCCAGTCCCAAGGTGTGTTCCATGTCACGAAGATCTCACGGTGAAACATATTCTTATCGACTTATAGATTTTAAGATTGTAATGGATAACTTTTATCGAGCATCTACTTCAGAAGAGCTTTTCAGTCGAGTAAAAGAAGATTGTATTTTATATTATTTGAGAGAGATCGGTTTGTTGTATGTATTTTCATGTTTTTAAGGCATTAGTTTACGGAGTTATTAACTTGAATACTTAGAATTTTGCTTGATTGTCGCTATATAGCTGAAATATTGCTGAACGCGACATTAAACCAGAAGAATTTCTGTGGAGAGATATACCTATTTCGAAATACCTATTTCCTATGACAGCTTCAATTCCAAATGTGTATGCCAAAAATACAACATGAATCAGCAGTTTTTAATGATGTCAGGGAGACATGATGATATACATAAATCATAGGTCGCAACGGTCGAATCATGGATTTCATAGGAAGTGCGTCCAGTGAACTGCACTTACATGATGAGAAAGGACATTCTGTGCTGATTTGTTCGATCAGGAAATATGACCATATTCTAGCGCCATGGAAGGCCGATAGAATTTATGCCAAGATGTTATCAATAAATATTCGGATTATTCTCAAACCATTCGGGAACAATTATCTTGTCTGTTAAAATCGTTTTTCAGAGAGAGTTTGTCTGATATCAGAAATAGTACACGTGGAGGGTTGTAGCTAGCAGGCTCTACATGTATCCACTTGGGGAATTGCCCTTGGAACGGCTAATGTCGGGTGAGGTGAAATTAGGTCGAACTATTTTCCTTGTAGCTGTTTTCCTATTCATCACGCCTGGGCATTTCGAATGGTCCGAGCAGTCAGTAATGATACAGCATGTTGGCTCTAACGACATTCGAATTCGAAGAGCCGATGTCAAGCGATGCGTACTAGGGCGTTTGACATAGTAATCTCTCCGCCTGTCCGCTTCTATAATGTTAACTATTACTCATCCCTATTATTTGCCCTTTATCCTTCCGCGATGTTCCCGCGAAGCTTGTGTCTGATCTCGTATACTATTACTGGCAAGACGTGGATGAGTCTCGGACGGTTTTCCATTGCCGCCATTATCCGTACTTCCACCAATTTACCACGAAATCTAATAATCCTTACATGCTGTATTTTATGATGATGAAATCCACTCGACCCCTAAACACTAACAGTCCTCTTATAGCTGTTCAGTAGATGTGGCGTTAAGACTCTACCATGCCTCTCTACATGTGTTGCTAAACTAACAGGAAATAGTACGAAGGTTAAAGTTCCTTGGAATATGGCCCATCTGAATAAGTTTGAAGATATCGGAATGCTATTTTCATTATTTAATGAATTCGGAATTATAAAATGTAAAATAGATGTATTCATCCTGAAAAGAAAAATGCCATTATTATTTGCGTTTTCTTGATATCTGTATTGTTTTGATTATGTTTTATACCGAGTACTGAAATTTGACGCCACAAAACCCAATATTTCCTATCGTAATGGCTTTGAAAAGCTCTTGAAAGCCCTTGTGATTCCCAGAGGAAATAATTCCTCTCCAATATAGCTTTGAATTCAACAAAGCATATATTGCATGTTTCGATTCGATCGAAATGTCTTGGAAACCGTTTTGCATTACATGGCGTTCTGTTTATACAGATGGCATTGCACTCGGCGTTTGTATTTTGGGCGCCATTTCGTTTAGTTTCGAGATCTTAATTTCCCAAGTGGAATTTATAATAAAATAAAGTTTCAGCGCCAGTTGCAAGGACAAAAAGTCGCGTTAAGTAACGCTATATTGCTCCAAACGCGCTTCATTGATCCGTGTTCCTCGGTCTAATAATATATTCGGCTGCTGGGGAAAAAGTCCCCACTCGTCCGATTTGATTCTGGGCGACATTTGATTACTTTTTTCGCCACATTTCCTTCCTAACATTCCGTGTCGTGATAGGAACAGTAAATGGATATTGGTCCGAAGTCAGATTTTCGATCAATGAAGTGAAAAAAAGGGTGGCAAATTCTCCGCAGTATCAGGATTTTGCTGCGAGAAAACATTGTACAATTATTATCAATAATCGAAAATACGCGAGGAAGTTTTATGTCTTTTCGTCTTGTTCGCATTTGACCCTTGCGGTTGCTGGAGCTGACGTTATATATTTTGCGCGTATAAATTATTGGCCTCATAGGCAAATATTTGAAGAATTCATATCATGTCCAGATCAAAACATTATAATGCTCAACAGCTATATATGGAAGTTAAGGAAGAATTACCCGTCGTTTTGAAAATTAGACAATAAAATTCTCCTTTGGGAGGAGGGTTAACATATTGAACGTTGTTGTGCGTCATGGACTAGAATCGTAGCAATCAGATACCTTGTCTTTGGGAATCAAATTTCAGATCATATAATCATGCCACGTCAGTCTTGATGGGTCTTAGAAATCGCTTTAAAGACAGATATAGTTTCCATTCTTGCAAATTGTTGGGCAAAAGAAAAACGGGTTGGATATCTGAGTATAAATTCTTCCTTAGGTCAAAATTCGAATTTGTGAACTCCTTGGGAAACATTAACCCTATCTATCCTGGGCGATTTGGAGTGTGCCGGGGGGGGGGGGGGTGCCTATATATTTTCGCTATCCCTAAGGTTAGTGTGCTGAAACTTACCATCTTTTGGATCAATCTCTACTAGTGAATGTAAAAAACTCCAAGATGGTCGCCATGACGTCACAGTGACGTCATTTCATAAAAGGCATTTTTAGACGATTATTTATTTTTCTTTACAAAAATTGCATGATAAATTAGTAAATATTAGTCTGATGTAAACCAAAATAGCTTTTGCTCACTTTTCCTCTCAGAAAAGCTTGAATGTTGAAGAAAAGTAACGAAAACATCCCTTTTTTGTACCACATAAGGTCGCCATTTTAAATTTAGCCATGATACTCTGCTTGGGGTTTATGCAAATTGGTTCAAAATGACCCCACTGTGATAAACTACAAAGTCACGGAGTTTCAGCTCCCAAGTTTTTGTCGTTCCTATGTTACAAGCAAAATAAATGGGGGGGGGGGAGTGCTGCCAGGGCCAGGTAGGGTTAAGGGGCATTATTACCTATGTGCGCACAGCTGCATGCTGGAAAAGATATTGCAGATAGAGTATATACTGAATGGAAATGATGATTTCGTGTGGAGTTTAATTGAATAATGTTAGTTATGCTGGGGTTTAAAGAACGGAATTTGTCGACACCCATGCCTTCATGCATATTCAGAGTACAGGGTTAATGATGACGAAATCAGGTTTTAAAATATCATTTGTCAGGAAGAACGTCACATGAAATTCAATTTTAAGCTGCATTCCTTTTTTTATCGCGATGATCCCTTCCCAATACAGATTATTACTTGTACGGATAAAAAAACGACGAAAAGACGAATTTTGTGCAATATTGAGTTGCTGCTGTATGAGATGACAAATTAAGTCATTATTTCTTGACTCTGGGTTCTGTCACTGTCTAAAATTGCCATCTCCTGCGGAAGTTATTATTTTATGTAATAAAGCAATTCTATACAGCCGTCTGTGCTTGAGTTCCATTATAGGCGGAGTTTTCCTTGTAATACTACGCCACGGACCAAATTCAACTCTCGTTGTTTCCACCCACTCGAAGACATCTATGATGAATTAAGCCAATTGTCTAGAGATAAAACATGTAATGTAGCAATGAAGACCCATAAAAAGTTCCACCCGAGAACAAAAACCTTTGTCGAATTTTTAGGCAATTTGAAAAACGGGCGATCCTATTAGAAATAAATATATCAATGCGGAGATAAATGTATCTGTTTTTAATTGCCCTATATTTCCTGCCAAAACAAGAGCATATTTTCTTCGATATATTGCATGCAGGGAATAGTGAAAATGCTTGGATTGCAGCTCATACTAAACAAAAACAAATCGACATACATGAAGAATCACATGTCATACACTAAGATTTATAAACGATGAGTTTCTTTGATTGGTCGGATTTTCGGAAAGCGACCAGTGTCCTCGGCAGGCCAATGAAAATTATACTCGAAAATTTCCTCCCTTCAAAATGTCAAATCAATCAATCAGCGGTATTATTGTATAACTGGAAGGTCTAATTATTGTATAATATTATCCCTGTATTATATTTATTTCTAGGATGTAACAAGCCCCTAGAGTTTTTTCCCCGCCATCTGCAGCACTATATCCTTTAACAATGAATTGTATATTGTGTTTAATATTGCTGTTATATGATGAATAATTCAATCAATCAATCGTACTCATTGTCTGAAAGTTTTTCTTATTACGAGTAGATCGATATGATGAACGTTAGTTTACAAGCGTGTTGATATCCGCCATTTTGTTTCAGAAACACTCGGTTTCATCATCTTTCGAATAGCAACAACTGACTATTGAGGCATTTGACCTCACAATACATCACACAGCGTAATCGTCGTTTAATGGGCATTTCCACTATGGTTCAAGAAAATCCTTGGACAAAACTGTCTGACCTCGATGGCAGCGGGCGGAGCAGCGACACCTGGCTGGCCGCATGAGCTCCAGTTGCTCATTCCGTGCGCTTCCCCATGTCTTCAACCCAGAATATAGTATATTTTCGACTTGTTGATCCTTTCTTGATCCATATTATCATATTAACACCAGTTATCAATAGTTGAAAAACCCGCTCCATGTTATAAACATAGTGGAGAGATCATGATAACAACCCGAAACTCAAGGTGGTCCATGTGCTGTGAACCATTGTCGCCGACACCAGGGCAAGACAGCATTGTCCAAGGATTAATGTGGAAAGCTGTCATTGTCCGTTACTAGTATAGGCGTCAGTTACTATCACTCAGTATTCTCTCTTGCAGGAAACTAGCCTATGTTTATGTATACTATGATTGTCTTTTTTGAATTTGGTGCTAATACTGTTATATGGATATGGAATAGGTCTTTGGAGTATGGACGCGGATATTCTTTAATGGACGACGGCTGGATTATGAATGACGGACTAGACGCTTGTATTCAAAATTTCCACATCAAGTCAAAAGGCCTCAGTTAGCAACATTTCCAAACAGGCTTAAAATGAGACCAAAAGAAGAAAAAAAAACAGAGAAGCATTCAACAGCTTTTAGTGATGGCAGCAAGACATCATGATGTTGTATTCGTAAAATCAGTGACAAGTGTTCTTAAAACCAGATGAATATCTGATTAGTCAGGGCCTTTTTTTTATTTTGACACCTTTTCCTGTCACACGATTGTATTTGAACTGATATGAAATAATATAATCGTGTTGAGAAGGAGAGGCAGGGTAAGAAAATTGTTTTTCACATCTTTGCTTAAATTCGGTTACTACGCTTCGTTTTTTTTCCAATACGAAATACGAATGGGCAACGCATCCTCCATAACACAGGAAATATGAGCTGAAAATCAGAGCGAGGCAGAACAGGATGTCAAAAATTTGCTGAAAGATTTACTTTAGTCGAGGTCCTGAAAGTACATTTCAAGCTCACAGTTCTTTATTGCGCTTTAATTAGCACCTCTGTGCCTTTTGGAATCCTTCTTTATACCAGCCTCTCGAGTATAACTAACTCTTGATGTACTGTTCACATCGGTGCCGTCTCTGGATGCCATACACCGGCGATGATACCTCTAGCAGAGCTCTGCATGCGTGCGAGCCTACTTGCAATTGGCGTCTCTCGTACTATCCCTTAAACATATGGTACTTAAGCGATAAAGCAAAGGTATTCGCCCGCGAGCCTCAGACGCTAAAGAGGGGCATAATGATTGATTTGCTTCTCACAGCTTTTCACATTTACTGGAAAGCCACTTCAAGGTGTGTCCTTTGCCATTCATTATACCAATATTGCTCTCCCAAGTGGCTGGTGTATGTATATTTATGTCAAAGGATATAAACCATGGCTTTGGCCCGCAGACAGCTGATCCGCAGCCTGGCACAGTTGGGCCAATAATATCGCGCGGGTCAACCTATTCGGTACAAAGTAATCGTTAACGTCCATTCGTATACGATACATCGTTTATTACATATTACACAGAATATTGGACAATTATGTGGTGCCAGTTGGGTAATTACGTTGTTTTATGACCGGGGAAACCAATATTCATCAATACCGATATTTTTATGTTGGCTAAGCAGATGCCAGTTATTAGAGACACGTATTTATTCGTATATAACCCACTATGATTGATCATTCAAGATTAATACACCGGGTAACTTTTCGTTGCATCTTTTTGTCAAATATCCGAACTCTTGCATTGTGGTAAATGAGATCGCACTGTAACGGTGCAATTTGTTGCTTTGAGAACGAAACATTCATTCCAAGTAAAGTTTTATTGATTAAGTCAGCCAAGTTTGGCGATGATCGATCAAGAACACTGTGATCATGCGCTATATGTACATGTATCATTGCGCTTAACGCAGGCCGGGTTATAGACATTTTCAAAGCGTACAAAGGATAACTAACACTGAAAAATTAACTATGATATGACTGACTGATTGCCACCGTTCAGTATACTAATGATATTCATACTGATAGAGTGTATTGCGTTATCAGTTACCTCGGTTATGGATTAGATCTGTTATCTCCCTTTCAAGACATTAGCTATAGTGTTCATGTATCTTTGTATTGTATGTTCGAGTGTAATCTCGTGCTAGCTATGTTACACGAGAAAAGTTCTCTCGATTTATCGACGATGTAATTTTCTATGAACTACCGCTGTCGATTAAATGTCGGACCGGATGCTTGCATTTTGTGCAAGCATTAATTATTACGATACTTAACTAGTTAAATCCGCTATATTTGTATCTGTTCTATACGTTCTCGAGTCGTGCGTGAAGTCTAATTTCTACATTCAGACGGATTGTTGCTGCCAGAAAACTCAACAAAGATATAGGAGGTCACGCACCCCTCGACAATATAGTTTAATCGCCTATACACATAACTATCATGTTGCTTAGTTGTAAATGTACCTAATTATTAATGCCCGTAACTTCTTCTTTAAAACCATCGCAGTTTACTGAGGTCACCGCAATGTGCAATTAAAAACGCTTCCTTTACCGCCGAACGCGACATATACCATCCTCTTCCAGTGTGCTTTGCGCTACGCTGCATTTACCCCTGTAGGGGTCTCGCCATTTTTTACAGGATTCCTGTAAAAACCAAGAACTGTTCTATCTGACTGTTTTACTGATCGCAAAATGTATATTTATCTCGAAATACACTAAACAGTTATTCAGTGTATTTCAAAACCCCAGTTTCACACAGTTTGAAGGCAGCATTTTGACAAATTACCCTAGAACTATATGTTGCGGAAATATATATCGGTGAGTAGCGACTGATATCAATTCGCCCAGTTAGACGGTCGCCATATTCGTTTACTGTGGCAACAGATGACCTCGGGTCATCTCCGGCACAGTCCGTGAGACCCTCACAGCGCTAAATGGAGAGGCGCAAAGCAGAACGAACTGAATGCCCGGTAGAGCTTGGACATATACCTAACAACTGTCTACATGATCTCGTTTCCGCTTTACGCCGTCTAGCGGCTGAAATGATAAATAGCTCATTTCTCGATTTATTACGAGATTTATATTGAAATACCATTTATCGAGATCATTTGACGACTTGTCACTTAAAACGCATTGGGAGCCTGTCCAGGGGAAGCTGACTGGAACAATGTAGACAGCGCAGCCCGATAACTATATTGTTTTCTGACTATCATGAATTTTACATTGATCAATCCGGAATATTCATACATGGGCCAAATCCATCAGCTCAAGAAGGCATCAATTTCATTTCGTCTTGTCACACGGCTGGAGCGAGATTCTGTCAGTCAAATTTACCGTTTAATCCAAAATGCTGTTATGCTGCAATGATACCGCTTGCCGCTATATAGAACGTTAATACAGGTTTGTTTTGTGCCTTTTATTGCTTATTATCCTGGCCTAGACGGAATATTTTTCCATCTATGTGAAAATCACGACTTAAATAGTTGATGGAAACATCTATCCTTTATGCGATATTACCTTTGTATGATGAAGACAAGTTTTCCAGCTTTCTTGGAGTATACACATAGAATAGTCTCTCGAGTCATCGCCAATGTCAGTATAAATATTGTTCATTCGTCCATCCGAGCCACAGTAATATTAACATGTTCTGTTATAGTGTGATATCACAATATTCCCTCAGCCAGCATGAATACGGAAAAAATAAAGATGAAGCACATTAATGCATACCAATTCCTCAAAAATTTGAGGCAATGTCTGATCCGGGATTATAACATCCTCGCGTCTTCATCCAACGTATTCGGTTATCTTATATGAAATGAAATCCAATATATTACGTTGTATAAACTAATGAAGTGTAACACTATAAGCTGACATCTAAGTTTATTCATTTGTGGAACTTCATCGGACAACAGGATTTCTTATGCTTTCCACCTATCGAGTTCATGCCCTTTGGTATTGGAGCAGAGTTATTCCCTGAGACAAAATATATCTTGTTTATTGAGAAGGGGTTTTGTCTAAAGTTGGATTTAAGACCTTTTGATGTTCAAATGAGCTCTCTCTACAGTTACCGTGAACCTCAATTAACCACACCGAGCCATGGTATAACTCCTCAAACGGAGTTAGCCGAAGATGGCTTCAAGATCAAGTCAGCGAGCAGGTCTGCCGCGAAATGTCAAGGGATTCACAAATGGTCCACAAGATTGGAAAACCAATTAACTCGTCTTCTTTGTCGTGTAATCTCATGAACGCTGGCCCAGTACGTTGTGTAATGTGTACACCCCGTGATATTGTGTAGAGTACACTACACAGACAGTTTAACAGTTGATCGACCTGCTTTTTGGACATGCCACTGATCCTGTGCTATAAAGACTATCTACAGAATGCACGACCTTCAAAGCTGAATCGGCATTCTCCGGCCAAAAAGCAAGCGTCAATTCCGACATTCAATATTCAGCCGTCGTCCATAAATCCAGTTCCGTCTTAATAAGTGAAAGATGTATTGGGTATTACAGTTAGCACCAATTCCAAATGTGTATATGTAAGACTACTTACACTTAAATTTCATACAAGCCGTAGTAAAGAGTGTTGATGTATATTGCCGTTTTCCTGGCATACTACATAAAACTCCGCATACATGTACACTGCATCAGGTCCTGCACGAAGGTGTATTCCATGTCACGAAGATCTCACAGTGAACCATATCGACTGTATAGATTTTAAGATTGTTTTTTTTATCGAACAGCTACTTTAGAAGATATTTTTAGTCGGATGAAGAAGACTGTATGGCGTTACGTTTCATAACTTGTGTCTAATTTCGCTTAACCCGGGGCTAGAGGCCGTATGAACCCATGTATTTGAAGATCCTCACGGCGCTCATATGAACATTCACAATCAAAGCGTGACTGAGATACATCATTCTCTAGATGACCACTTTACAGCGAATATTTTGGATTAAGAATACTGATCAGCGATACGGATTTGATATTTTTGGAACATCATGATGTCTTGCCGGCATCATGAAAACTGTTGACCGCTTCTCTCTTATGAAACTAGCCTATGTTTATGTATACTATGATTGTCTTTTTTGAATTTGGTGCTAATAATGTTATATGAAATAGGTCTTTGGATTATGGACGCGGAAGTTCTTTAATGGACGACGACTGAGTTACGAATGACGGACCAGACGCTTGTAATTATGTTATTTGAGAGAAATCGGTTTGTTGCATAAGTTTTAATGTGTATATGTTTTAATTTGTTGGATTACTAACTTGAATACTTAGAATTTCGTTTGATCATCGCTGTATAGCTGAAATATTTCTGAACGCGAACGTTAAACCTTAATTCTCTCTCTCCCTCTCTCTCTCCAGCACGAATTACATGTAATGCGTCCCTACTTGCATCTATTTGTGCCTTCACGTGCGGGCCTGATATCGTTTGGTTTAAATGATAATGTCAGTGGGTTCGGCAATGCTACAAACCGCCGTTCAAATATATCCAACATTACCCAACTATTTAAACCCCATCAACGGAGACATCGCAGCCATGGTTGGCGAAAGTTTAATAGTTCGATGATTCACGATCATATCACTTTAAATTACTTAGTGGGTTTAACTAACACACCCAATAGTATACATAGCTTACGTACAGTTCTGTATGCGTTACCTCTGAGAGCTTTAGATCAAATAGCCAGAGATATACAACAATCTGCGTCTTCAGGAAATATAATACCATCAAAAATCATTAAAGTATGTCAAGATATAGCGTATTTTCGGTTGTATCGTCCAGTGAACATAATCGAAACCTCTCAAGATCGGCTTTTCTTGAAACTCAACTACTTAGATAAAGGACTGGACATCATTAATTTACCTCGAATCCTGAATGATCCAGAGGTACGCAACGCTGTACCAAACTATTTTAAGTTCACAGAACCTCCTTGCATTTCATATAAGTACACTAAATCTATAGCCACCAAAATATTCAATTACTCCAATGCTGTCCAGGAGTTTGACTGGAACTTATACACGTCAGGAGGCTATAGTTGTGATTGTGAATCGTCGAACTTTATCTATACACCATGCAAACATATTGTGACTGGTGACCTTGATGTGGTGAGTGATAAGGATCTGAAATTACTCCTGATGAAAGGACCTAAATATAGAGAGCCAAGAAGAATAAATCTGAAGGCCGACCAGAAGATAGTCCTGTCTGCATTGGAACAGTACGTTATTGATTGGTCTAAGCGAGAAAAAGTTGAACCTACAGTACTCGCTGATTGGCTGGACCTCACCAAGGGCAAGGTCGTTGAAACAATCCGCCATATTGACAGAAGTACTCTTCCCCAAGCAAAACAAGTACTGAGAAACCTCAATTCGCAAGAAGTTCTAGCAAATCTCCAGAGTAAATTCGTCATAGTCCCAGCAGACAAAGCTCCGAATAATATAATATTCATATGTAAATATTACTATTACCAGGTGCTGGTTAAAGAATTGAGTGTAGACATATCTTCATCAAATACGTCTACTTACTCCCAAACTGCATTTACTCTGGAAGATTTATTTAACAATCACAAAAAGTTTCTCAGGGAAAGAGGTATTTGTATTCCAACCAATCATAACGACATACCAAAACTATACTGGACTCCCAAAATGCATAAATCACCACACAAAGCTAGATTCATAGCTGGTTCTAGAAGCTGCACCACCAAGCTTCTTTCAACCCTATTGACGAGGGCCCTTCAGGAGGTAAAAGCATTTTGGGAAAGATATTGCGCCACTATTTCTAAGAACTCTGGCGTTGAATGTATGTGGATATTGAAAAGCTCAAAATGTCTTACGGAAGAACTTGATGCTAAAGGTCACATACCGTACAGACATGTATCCACATGGGATTTCTCGACTCTCTATACTACAATCCCTCATCAGGACCTTATTGACCGTCTAAGTTCATTAATAGTATCTGTGTTCAAGAAAACTGATCGTAGATATATTGATGTCGGAAGCCATAAAGCATTCTTTAGCTCGACTACATACAAGAGATATCATTCATGGGATGTTTCTTTGTTTATAGAGTTGCTTGAATTTCTCATTAAAAATATCTATGTGAAATTTGGCAACACAATATATCAGCAGCATATAGGTATTCCAATGGGTACTAATTGTGCACCCCTGTTGGCTGACCTGTATCTGTTCTCTTATGAATATGACTATATGCAGGCGCTTTCAAAAACCGATCCATTCAAAGCCCGTTCCTTCTCATTCACCAAACGCTATATAGACGATCTTCTCGCTGTGGATAATCGCTATATAAATGACGCAGTGAAGGATATATATCCACCTTCACTGGATTTGAAGGAAACTACAGATAGCCCTACAGGCACATCTTATTTAGATCTCTATCTCTATAAAAATGAAGCGGGCATTCTCTCTCGTCGACTTCATGACAAAAGAGATGATTACAATTTCGACATCGTAAACTATCCCTTTCTGGATAGTAATATTCCAGTGGGGCCTGCATATGGCGTATACATATCTCGCGTAGTAGCATTTGCTAGATCCTGTGTTAAATGTGATGATTTTAATCAACGTCACAAAACATTGTTGCAGAAACTTATAAAACAGGGCTATTCCACCAAGCGCCTCCACTCAAAGTTTCTCAAATTTGGCGATACATATCGCATGCTGATAGCAAAATACGAACGTAGCGTGCAAGATCTATGGCGCTACGTTTCGTAACTTGTGTCTAATTCCGCTTAACCCGGGGCTAGGGGCCGTATGAACCCATGTACTTCAAGATCCTCATGGTACTCATATGAACAGTCACAATCAAAGCGTGACTGAGATACATCATTCTTTAGATGACGACTTTACAACGAATATTATGGATTAAGAATACTGATCAGCGATACGGATTTGATATTTTTGGAACATCATGATGTCTTGCCGGCATCATTGAAAACTGTTGACCGCTTCTCTCTTGCAGGAAACAAGCCTATGTTTATGTATACTATGATTGTCTTTTTGAATTTGGTGCTAATACTGTTATGTGGAAAATGGAATAGGTCTTTGGATTATGGACGCGGATATTCTCTAATGGACGACGGCTGGATTATGAATGACGGACTAGACGCTTGTAATCTGCCTTTGGGCTGCTATCGCGTACAGGCATGGTTCCCCTCGAGAAACTCGTCGTATTCTCGGCATGGTTCTCCTCGAGAAACCCGCCGTATTCTCTCTGCAGTGTGACCGAGAGAATTTTTGTACTTTTCACTTGGATATAATTGATCTTGCTACGTATTAACATGTTATGAGGTATGCATAGTCCTCCGACAATTGATCCTGCATTTTAGGCTTTTCGTGACAATACTGATCGCGTTCTCTAACGTGTTGTCTATAATCAAAAGGGGACGAAGGAATTTTCGCAACATTGACTGCATTTTACCGAGAGGCCAATTTTCGATGAAAGTTTCATGTAACAATAATATATAGTTATACTAATGCCATTTAGAAAGTATATAACATTTATATCCAATTATTTTTAGGATGACACTTTCTCAGTAAAGCACAAATACTAGTGCTGGATGGGTCAGTCCCGTGCGAGACTCGAACCCGCGTTCTCAGAGTTTGGCACCAAATCGCCAGCAGTAAATGCAAGCGGCCTAGACCACTCGGCCACCTCAGCTTCCACAAAAAGAGGAAGTTCGCAGATCGGAGTCTAGATTACGTACATTTACTACCCCTCTGATAGACATATAATGGCACAGCTCCTAAAGCCGATATTATATATATACTAATGCCATTTAGAAAGTAGATAACATTTATATCCAATTATTTTTAGGATGACACTTTCTCAGTAAAGCACAAATACTAGTGCTGGATGGGTCAGTCCCGTGCGAGACTCGAACCCGCGTCCTCAGAGTTTGGCACCAAATCGCCAGTAGCGATAATATATAATATAAATAATATATAGGCCTACTTTTTTGTCAATGACACTGCTATAATTCATCTATAAATATGTAATAAATAGGTTATTATATTCCATTTCCATACCGTCCCTTTCATCAGTCCTCGACCCTTCAGCCCTCTGGATGATATGGGGGGTCTCGGGCTGATATCAGGGCCGATTTGGGAGTGGGTAGGCAATAATCTCTATTTACCATAGTGAAAAACTATAAAATGCAACGTCGTCGCACACTACTATAATCAAAAATACTGGTATTTTACCTCTACTGTAGACGATCGTCTCTAATAAATGTTTTAGCATAGAGATAGAATGTACTTGCTATGCACGGCTTCTATTTTCCATCGTCTCCCATAATATGGACCTATGTCAAATGGAGCGGGGCATTAAAGTACTACAGGTTCTTCTAGGAACTGAACTGAACACAAGTGTAGACCGTTATATGGAACGCCTTCGCGATAATGAGAGGCTTTATTTGATCAGAATGAAGCCATCCAACGACATCTTCTATCGCTTTTGATGGAGAACTACTTCAACGGTATAGCAGAATGAGCACTAATAAGCAATACCATACGGCAATGCGGTGCTGATCGCTATAGAATCGGCCACCTCATGATACAGACGGTCTCAACCTACGTTCTCAGACCTGTTAAAATTGGATTCGAGAGGCAAATCCATGACCTATTAAATCGAAAAATGTCGGATAATAAAATGTCATCTATACCCGAAATGACTTTTTTCTCATGCGAGCAGATCTCTATTATGGCCTGTCGTGGAGTCATAGCGGGAATTGATTCGGAATGTTTCGGTAGAGGCCTCGGATTATTGACTGGCAGGATTTGAACCCATGATACGCATCAATCTTGTAGGGCCAATTTTATTCCCACGCCTCCTTTAGGAGCTGTCAGAGTAATAATCATTTCTGGAATCTGGAAGGTCCCTCTGGAATTATAGGCCAACCAGAGTTGTCTGAGGGGCATGGCATTATTCGAGATCTCTATTCCCAATGATTTTTATTTCGTTCGGGCGATATCAGTCGTTACATCGATGGCTTCAGTATCGACTCTAAACCTCAAGCCCCCTGGGTGATTAGGTCGGGGAAGGTCTCTATTGTGGAAACCGTGATAATGGCTTGCCAAATCATTATTTTGACGATGTTGAACGTTAAATAACCCTGTAAAAAAGAATGCAATTATAGGGCGTTCGAGATTTTTGAATTTTGCGTCGCATGGTTTATTATGCCGCATGGATTTTCTACAAAATCTTTAGCTTCCCATCGAATATTGTTTGATAGGCTTTCTATGTGAGACATGAGGATTTGGCGATATTAATTCTGCACATTTCTTCGGTAAAGAGAATCAAGTTTTGTGATATCTGTCTGTAGGATCGGTGTACAAGTTGGAAAATAATATCTTTCATTTTTTCCTATCTTCGTTGGGATAGGATTTGATTTTTTCATTGTGTTAAATAAATCACTTAAAACATGCATCGTTAATTTGCCCCGTATTATTGGCAGCTTTATACGTCTCTCATACTTATACGCACAGAAGGGTTCGAATTTGTCCCTAATTAATAAACTATTCCATTTTAACGCCCATTGAGGCTGATGCAAGCCAATTCGACCCAAACGATCGTTGCCTTGCCAGAACTTACGCTTGGACGCCTCACAAGACACCGATAAGCAGATTTATAGTTTCACAAATGACATATTTGGGATACAACAGTTGGAGTGGAATCTCATTTAGAGGAAACTTTCATGCGTACATCTTTTTTATATTGATTCGAAATGGAGGTAATGTTTCGTATTGATCGTGAATTCCTCTCTATCAGTGCCAAGTCGGTTCACGACACAGTAAATCTAACAGGAATGAACAGCACTATAAAGGAAGACAAAAGGATGAACTGTTGGGAATTATGGAGTTGATAATATTATACAAACTATATCATTACGATTATATCACAGCAAACTCATGTAAAATTGGTGTGTGTGTGTGTGTCTTGAGTACATTCCAGTTTACCAAAATGCTATCTGTCAACCGTCGACTGCGAAAAATTGTGGAATAACGCCTGTATTCATGCAAGGGACCTTGACCAACATTTTTCAACGATAACAAAATGACAGCTTCAATTCGAAATTGTTTAACCTTACATGGTCTGGGAATGTACTTGTTTCGATGGAGGAAACAAAACGTATAGCTTGTCTTATTGAGCTCATTGGAACCTAATTCCATGAAGTAACCCGAGAAAATCACCATTCAAAATGACTAGAAGGAGAAATGGGAGAGGTGCAATTTTGGCACAGTCTCCAACGTGACCTCTGTTATCTATAGAATAACCTCAATTTTGGATAAGCGTGAGTATTGATACATAATGGGCGATAAAACCCAGATACATGTTCTCAGATTCACTGTCATGCCTTCAAGCGATTGAAAGTGGAGCTTCAATTCATCCCACCATCTTGAATGTTCTACAATTATGACTGTAGATTTGATCAACAGATTGATATTGTGTTTAGTTGGTTGCCTAGTCACGTTGGCACCAAAGGTAATACTGAGGCTGATAGAATAGCTAAGGCAGCCTTAGATAATGAGGTTGATCCTGTTCGAATCCCATATAGCGATTTCAGACCCTCTATCGGTACTTATGTGAGAAAGCTGTTTCAATCTTTATGGGATGCTGTGAATAATAACAAACTTCAGGAGTTCAAAAACTGTAGGCTATACTGATCTGAACAGCCAGAAACGTTTCGATCAAGCCATGATCAAGCAATATAGAATCGGCGATACACGATTTACTCACCAAAGTTTTGCTAAAAAAAAAGAGCCAGTCCCAAGGTGTATTCCATGCCTCGAAGATCTCACAGTGAAACATATTCTTATCGAATGTATAGATTTTAAGATTGTAAGAGATTCTTTTTATCGAGCGACTACTTTAGAAGATCTATTTGGCCGGGTGAGGGAGGACTGTGTCTTAGGTTATTTGAGAGAAATCGGTTTGTTCCATAAGTTTCAATGTTTGTATGTTTTAATGTGTTGGATTACTAAGTTGAATACTTATAATTTTGTTTGATGGTTGCTATCTCTCTATTTCTTTCTCTCCTAGAACCCAGATAAATGCAAGTCTGTTTGTACTTTAGTGATTCTGAAATTGCTACAGAGTTTCATCTCCGTATAAGTTCAACAAAAACATACAGGAGGTAGTGAAACTCCAACGCTCAGGCTGAGATACCTTGTATATAGAGAAGCGCCTCCGGATAGAGTTTTGTGGTTCATGATTTCGGCTTGTGGTTTACGTTCCTGTTCCCTTGGCTCCAAGCCGCCTGGGCAGAAGTTTCCTCCAAACACAGCACCATGGAGAGGGACGTCTGACTTCATTATCAGAACCCATTTGTCATGGTCTGGTATATTTGGACTAGTTTCCTCATTCCAAGTAGCATTTCGGACGTGACAGAAAACTGTAGATTAATGTTAGGTTATGCCACTCGGGTGTATCTCTCCCATCTAACATTAATTTTATAGTCTTAGGGAAACAAATTACACGAAAGAGTAACGACTACGAGTCACCTTGGACCAAGTCCATGGAAGCTTTTAATTATCCTAGATGCTGGCAGGAATCAATGGTACCAAATTTATCAAATCTGATTTTTATATATACGCCACATATGGGCGCTTGTCTGCAGCACTTATAACCTATCATAATTGCTATGTAGATCGATACCAGTTCAATACTACTCCTAGCCTCTTATGCGTATAACTTTATATCTTGCTCACTTCTGAGTCAATATTGATCCTGCGTAAAACCCATCGGCGCTTTTATGGTATTTTACGAATTATCTCCAGACTGGGATCTACCGTGGTAAAAGCGACTAAGAAATCTTGTATAAACCTTCGACTGGGGTAAAGAAAAAACACGACGGTGTATGCGATATGGACGCCATATCGCCCAAAATAAAGAATGGGGACTGGATGGAACATATGTTGCTGTAGGTGGCTTCCTCAAGAGCTAACATGAACCTTCAATCCAGGGTCAAGACGGACGAATTAATGAGATAGCTTCATCCTCGTGCTAGGGGGCAATATCTACGAGTTCCATCCTATCTCGTCTTGAACATGGGAGCTGTATCCTTCCAGATAACTTCTTTGTTGAATAAATTTCCATTTCTAGCAGTTTTCCCTAGTAATAGTCCGTTCTTCCTCTCATCTTCTCGAATAGATAAAACCCATCGTTTTAATAATTTGGAGATGAATATTAAAGACTGATAGTCATATTTTATCGTGGTGTGTAGGATGTCTGCATGGCGCCAGGTCTTGTACCTTGTATAGATGCACCTGAGTCAAGATTAGGGATCGCTTTGAATTATATTTTAAAGGCGTGCTTGGTGTTTAAATAAACATACACAATCAGAGTCTGTCTGAGATGTGGGATATAATATTTTCTAGTGACGCCATGCAACAAGCCCACAAACCCATTTTCTCATGGGCAATATAACTTCGATAATATTCAATGGCAGGAGATGTTGAAGGCGCTTCTACTGGTCCAACAAAAGTATCTACCACAAAAAAGTCCAAACCATTTCCATTTGACCGATTCACAGCAAAGTAGAACATATACCATTTGTTAGGGAATCGCGATATCTGTTTGAAACCTGCTTTCGCGATATCGGTTTCAAACCTGCTTTCAACATGTTAACAGTCCAGGCCTCCCGATATATTTATCTCTGCAAACGATATAGACCTGTTACGATAATATGCTCTTAGATAAATAAAAACAAATGTGCTTATTTGGACTGGCTCCACTTCCGACCAGTTCAAGCAAGAGAAGAGAGTACCCTCAACATATGGAAATCATTTTTCAAATAATACGGTATATATTACCGGAGTCTGCAGTTCAAGTTTCTCGTCTTTCCTTTTTCGAATGGAATCGAGACATGTGTTCAGCAAACTCCTAACAACTCCCCTCGAGTGGATGCAATGAATAACGCCTGCGACCGGCTATTATGGAAATCCGTTTCTGGAATAAATATATCTCCACTGACTTCCTCCACATGATGATAATGGTGTACATATGGAGAGGGCTCGTATTGAACTTCTATGTTTATATTTTCCTTAACCCTATCTGGCCTGGGCGATTTGGGATGTACCGCAGCCTGGGGAGGAGCGGAAAGTGCCCCTCTATATATTTTCTCTGTTCCCGAGGCTAGAAACTAACCACACTATATCTTTGGGTCAAGCTCTAATAGAAAATGTATGGAAAAAAACAAATCCAAGATGGCCACCATGATGACGTCATTTCAAAAAAGCATTTTCTGACCGATTTTTCGGTCAATTTTTTTAATTTAGGCGTTTTCTTCTCAAAAACTGCATGATAAATTAAATAATAATCTGATAGGAAATGAAATATGTTTTACCAACTTTTCCCAGCCTCGCGAGCCAGTGTATCGATCGATCTATTGGGATCGATACACTGGCTTGGTTAGTTACCCATACGAGTTCTGGATATAAATATGAAGCGGTTCCCCTGAATCAACCCAATCAGTGAACGCGCTGAGCTGGTTGATTAGGCCAATCCGCTTCGAGGTATCAGATGTGAAAGGTTTCAATTTCATCGCGGGCCGAACTGCTTTGATGTCAAGCGGAAATCGACATCGGAAGTCAAAGCAAAAACCGCAGGCTGAGGATACCGACATGCTAATTCAAATCAAGCGTGGGAGATGAAATGTACGAGATTGTATAATAGACTCAAGAACTCATTCGAATCACCAAAAAAGTCCAGGTAAACCCTCTGCGAGGATTTAGGATTTACCTGGACGTGTGAATGAAGAAAGGCACATATTTTGAATAAATATGACAAAAACATCACTTTTCTGGTACCCACATGGATTTTGACTTTATCCATGATCGTCTACTCGGAGAGTCATGCAAATAGGCTCAAAATGACCCTAATGTGATAAGCTTCAAAGTCACGGAATATCAGCTCTAATTTTTTGTCGTTCCAGATATAGGAGCAAAAAACCAACCGGGGGGGGGGGGGGATCACCAGACGGTATTGCCTCGTCCGTTTTCGAAATACCTCATTTACACGATACTAATAGCACAATAATCCAAGCAAGTATTCGAATTAATCGCTTCTGTTAGGTGATCCAAAATTCATATATATGGACGTAATGTTCTGAATGAATAGCATATATGCATAATACGCTATCAATCAATACGATTGCCTTCAGACCATATCCTTCCGCGTACATCTCACACAGACTTCATGTATGGTCAGTATATATATGACCTGTGGCTTTTACCACAACATATGTATGAACACGTCTATAAACTCCGCTTCTAATACTGGATTATGTAAATCGTACATCTGCGCCGAAATTGCACCCCTAATAGTCACGATCAAAAACTGCATATATATGTAATGAGACAGATGTCGGGAAATGGAAACCAGACAATCGTTCCAAGAATCTTCACCAATTTGGTTTTGGTTGCCTACATTTCTTCATTGGTATCTTCATGCAATGATTGCTCAATTATCTCCGTTTTCGTGTTTGAATTTCCTTTGTTTGTCAGCAACAATGTGTCGATTCGTTGACGGACCAAATATCTTTAATTTAGGTTCGCAATTTTATATACGGTTTCCCATCCTTACAGGAGTTTAGATAATGATATACGCTATATTCAAAACATGATTAATTTTCCTGGTATTGCGACCTACAAAGATGGATAAAAGCTCTCTTAAGACCAAAGACCCCTCAATTCCGTACATATACTTGATCGGACGAGGCAATTATCGGTAATACAATTTAGAGTAGACCACACAGCAGCCTGCTACACAGACGAATCTATATGGACTGGATACCAGATCACTGGGGAAAGAAGAACTAAACCATTTGTTGTGTTTAATTATTTAGAGATCTTTTGACAACATATGTGGTCTTGAATTAGCGAACCAGCGGGCTGGAGATAAGAATATTTTCTCCTCGAAATGTGTTCCATTATTAACGAATGCCGATAAGGGCTGGTCGTAGATTCAGATAAATGCGTCTAGCAAGGTATTATCCCTGATTAAATGCTTGCCTACTGCCTTATTCCCTATCATTAAGAACTAATCCTTCCACATTCGGTTAAAGCGAGTGTTTGGATCGATATGGTTAATATCTGTATAATTATATCATCATTGACGATGTTGATGCCAGTAATGCATGGTAGATAATCAGAAGAACTGCCAAAACTGACAAAATATCAGACGCATATGAGCTCCAACATATTCATGTATTCAACACGGATTATTTGATATATTTATATATATGCTGCGATTTTAGGCCCGGTATGGATGCGTTTGGTGACTATAAATGAAATATGTTTTACCCACTTTTCCGTGCAGAAAGGCACTTTTGAAAATTTGATAAACATTATCTCTGTTTTTACAGTATCAAACAGTGATACGCTTTATTCTAAAACCATAAAAATTGAACAAACACTCAGCATGGTATTCGGGTCTTTCTTCGAACATTGTAATTACGTTTTGCCAATAAACGGGCGGTTTTAGTCGCTTTTTTTCGAACACCAAAGGAACTCTGTCTACGATAGTATAAAATAATATTTGTTTACATTAATATTAAAATATTGCTTCCAATGCATATTCTTGGATTTATTATTGCAAGCCCCCCAACGGCCACATTAAAGAGAATGTTGAAGTTAATACGTTGTGTCGTGCATTGACAATGGGTTCGATGGCGAGTGGAGCAGTCTACGATCAATCTCTGCCAAGAGAGACGCTCCTCCACGCATCCGGGGTCACACTCCTTCATCGATGAACACGCAAAAGCGAGAAATGAAAAAGAAAATAGAACATACAACACCACAACGGCTTGGGAATGGCGCACAATAATTTCTTTAGACATCAGCAAGTTTCGGATCGATGCGGTGTAGAGGAATTGCCAGGAAGCTCTGTTAGTGTAGCTCTACGGCCCAATGTTCCGAGATTGGGCCAAGTTTTGGGGTAATGAGTTGTGCCTTCATTGCTTCATTTGGGGGGAAATATCTTCTCTTTGGCCATTGGTGTCGTGGATATTTCTGATACTCTTCCCAAGATTAAAACTCAGCAAATTTCGCCTGATCACGTTCTCTAAATTATAACCCCGATATGGCGTTGCCGAATATTCTTACCCTAGCCCCCGGCGATGTACGATCATCCATTGTCTGATCACCAAGGCAGATATCGCGATCTACAACCCATGAATACAAATCTTCTCGCCCTAGCTAGTCTCACATGAATACCACATTAACGGATCCGGAGACATCTGCAATTAAATGGCTGCAAACACCATACAGTATAGCTGATGGGCTTCCTTCTCGCCAACAATGCGGCGTTCATTATGGTTAAGCTTGGGATATGGGCCGTTGGGTCGTTAGGAGTTCCTCACAATGGCAGTTGAAAATATATTCACAGATAATATCCTGTTTGTGGGTTCCAGCAATTTCTGATAGCGTTTGTTTGCCTGGCAATGATTCCGAGTTTCAGTAATCCCTTCTATTAAGGCGCCGTTATCTCGGGAAGTTGTTTTCTTATTTTACTTTCTGTCGACCCATGATGATGAGATCATAGCGTACGAATATTGACGCAGATTATGGGGAAGGCTTACCGGCACTAGAGCTGTCTTAAGTTTTGGAGTATTGTAAAGCTAATGTCAACTCAATTAACACTACTTTGGATTCAAAGGTCTGAGAGCATTCGAAAAAGGAGGATATTATTTGTTGATCCTGTTATGAGAGTAACCGATCGTTATGCTAGACTCGGTGCTATGTATTTACTGGGATTGCATAATCGCTCTTCAAACTGGGACATGTTGTATAAACTGGTGTGTTGCGTTGTAGAAATATTAACGTATACATTGCTAGAATCAAGTCGTCACACCCTCCATAAATATCCCACGCTGATGGCGAATACGATGTACGGGATGCCTGGTTCCCAACACGACACAGTACCTAGTGGTGCAGAACTGGAAAGTTTGCCTGTGTAGATATGTATGACAACTGCATCGGCGGAGAAGAGTAAAGGCAATACATTGACAATACAGTGGTTACCTGGATCGCTATTTCTCATTTGCCAACTGTAGGCTATACTCATCTGAACAGCTAGAAACATTTCGATCAAGCCATGATTAGACGATGTAGAATCGGTCGTACACGACTAAGTCACGAGCATTTGCTGAAAAAAGAGCCAGCCCCGAGGTGTTCCATGTTACGAAGATCTCACGGTGAAACATATTCTTATCGAGTGTATAGATTTTAAAATTGTAAGAGATAAATTTTATCGAGCAGCTACTTTGGAAGATCTTTTTAGTCGATTAAAAGAAGATTGTATTTTAAATTATTTCAGAGAGATTTGTTTTATAAATTTAGGTTTGTTGTATAAATTTTAATATATTTACATATTTGAAATCATTAATTTACTGAGTTATTAACTTGAATACTTAGAATTTTGTTCGCTCGTCGATATATAACTGAGCTATTGCTGAACGCAACATTAAACCTTAATTCTCTCTCTCTCTCTTCCTCCATACATGTAGATGAACATTGATATATATTCTGACATTTCCTGTGGATCACAGATGCCATATGGATGGATACAAATGTCAGATCCAATATTCTGTAACCACGGTTCTATAGCTTTGCATTAATGTGCTGTACTGACTTGAATACTGTTGGTCAGTTACTGATTGAACACCATGAGTTTATTTCATAAATGAAACATAGAGTGACTATCTTGACTGTTACTGATTGGTGGAGAATTTGTTAACTGAACAGTACAGCACGGGGACCTTTCATATCATTAACGTTCCGTTACCAACATGAACTGGTAGGAAAACAGACTCGGTGCCTGAAAACTTTTCTGGGTTCACAATATAATATTGTACTTCATGCCAACTGAACAATTTCTTGCATATGTAATATTTTATTTTGGCTCTTATATCGCACCTGTTCTGGGACCATTTACCCACTTAAACATACGTGGTCCTCTGTGTTTGTAACATAGTAGTAACTTGCCAGAGATTAGAACTTTCATAGTATCCAACTGACAGATCAATACATGGTTGGTTATCGGATTTTGTTTTTGTGGCCAACGGCTGATTACTGAATGTTGGATCTGCTGCGTGCATGTACACCAGTGCCCATATGTCTATATACATATGCTAAGATTCGCCCTTATTCAGCCTATAATATCGTTCAGTTGTATCTCATTTCGCTCGAATGTTTGTCAGTTGAAAATTTAGATTTTATCATACACCTGGTGTCTGCGAGTTATCTAACAAAACTATATATGTGGCTCTAGGTACTAATCATTGTATAATAGATATTGTCCTATTTCTACATACATGTAGTCTACATACATGTAGTTCTATGGAGCCTAGACAGTGTTATACATTCGTATATTCCACAAAGTATATATATATATAGCGAATACCATTGAAATGATAATTAGAACTGAGCTCGATCTTGCGCATGGAGAATAGTAAATGTTTCCTTGGAATTCCAAATTTTTGAATTTTCAGGTCGTGTGAATCCTCAAGAGTATATGATTGTCGGGATTCCCAGGACTTGCAGGGATTTTATTACCCATTTGCATCTCTCTCCTAAAAAAGTATTCCTATTAGACACACGGCGCGCCTGAGGAGTGGAACAACAATCGGTCTTCATAAATGGTCATTTTGGTTGCTTGTTGTGGTGATATGCTGGCGGCAGTTTGAGAAATATCTTTGCCTTTTATTTGCCCATTTCTGACAATTTCGGTTGTCCTGCCTTCAGCCATAAAGACGCGTAATTAACCTTTGGTTGACTTCTATGCCAACGAATGACACGTCTCGCGAGTCTGGCTATAGTGTGTTTGAGTCTTGATAGTCCCAATGCAATTGGGTTTCTGCTGATCCATAGGCCATGTTGACAGAATGTCACCTAGACAATGTAAGTAATCTTTAAAACGGCTCGGCCATGATAGTGCTCCCAAAGGTATTGACATCAAACTTCTTCGGGAATGATCAGTCGTTAAAGAGTCAACTAATCCTTCATCACCTTGCTAAGCGTTTTCGCCGCTAACCCTGTTGAACCAGTTTGACCTTGAGGCGCCATGTAGTTAATTTCCATTTGTGTTAACATTTGTGAAGAGTCATCTACATGGACCTCGCCTTGCTATTTCAGTCCCCACAGAATACATTTGAAATCCAACGAATATGTTAGTGAAATTGAGACCTAACCTCCGTGTTCCAGTCTACATCATATCCTCATCGGCAGAAATTATATCCGCTGTATCAAGCAGATTTACAATGACGGTTTGTTTTGAAGCGCGACAATGACTGTGTCGCAAAATATGCTACACAACGGAGCGGCTAGACATTTCTGGAAGAGTACCTTTAGCACAGCCGACCTTGATCTAAAACTGCGATTTTCACATCGAAATCGGTTTTTTTTTAATAAACTGATTTCGGTGTGAGAAGTCGATAACGGGGAAGGGGGAAAAAATACCAAAGTTTCTCACAGCTTGACAGCATGATTTAAATCCCTATATCTTGCCGACACGAGTTTGACGTCTCTAAGGCATTTGACAACAATGTTACCGGGCCGCTAGATTGAAGTTAAATATCGAAATTCCAAATGCTCTCACGAATTGATATCGAACGAAAATATTGATAACGAATCTCCAAAGACATTCAACCTATTTTGAAATTGCTACATTTTTTGTCCAGGGCAGATGCAGCATGGAGGTCTCTATCGGCCTTATTGACTGACATTTCGATATTACTTGATATTGGCGGGCATTCTGGAGAATTGGTAGACAGAAAATAACCCATCGGATAAGCCTCAGAACTCTATCGATTCTCAACGTCTGAACAACGATAACTCTATATAGACGTTTAAAGATCAGAGAGAAAAGGAACAAAGGCGGTGATTAGAATGTATCGATCTGCACAATAATCACGGAACAATTTTTGCATGTAGATTAGTCAACGCGGTATCAATTTTCCGCATGGAATACATTTTAATAAAAGAAGTTCAATCAAATCTATTGCCACGCTAAAAGAGACTCACGCAGCTCAAATGACACGGGCGACTGAGTAGCATAAGACTTTTGCAGAGGAGAAATACAGAGCATGTGCTGGTGTTTCAGGGCCATAAATTCCGAAAATCATCTGGTTGAACATACATGTACACATGAAAAAAAATATATTCACGTATGCTAATATAGAGAGACTCTATAATAATTACATTGTCTGATAATTATATTGTCTGATAAATATATCGTCTGATAATGGAAACAATTTCAGCAAACTACTTTCGTGGTTATTCGTCTATCGGAGAGAAATAAAACTTGTGTTTGTTTGATCGCTTGTTCATGCCTTTGGACTGTGGACGAGAAAAACTTCTGCGGACGAGAGCTGCCTACTCAGTATCGGGTCTGGCTTTTATATCTCAGCGATCCTAGCTGTTCACCCAGTCTTTCCGTCCATATTGTCTCTCTCTTCGTGTACAATTCAAACTATGTGAGAAATAATTCACTAGCAGACGCCATTCGATATGCCGTGAGAGGACAACATATAAGGGTTAAGGATGATCTCGCGTGATGGCTAATGGTGGCACATGCGCATCGCGTCTGAACACGGAGAAGTCGTTAAAAAGTTTCACGGCGAAATTAGACGAGATTCACGAGATGTAATTTTGTCGGATGGTCAGTATTGCTACTGTCCATCGGATGACCAAACCACTCCAATACGGGGACTCATAAGGATCCATCATTGGATCTGATAAATCTAAACGGAATGTCTGTATTTTGAGAAGCCATATCTGATGAACTCTACCCATCATTCTAGTCAAGCTTATCCTCTACCGCAGCGCAGGTCCTACCGAACGGTAGCCAAAACAGCCTACATATGGATGCATAGATTAAAGCCATTTATCACCGTTCCTGGTTGTTTTTTGTTTTTAATCAAGAGCCAATGTCACAGCTGTCATACTGGTGACATATCCTGGCATGAGTCAAGCTTCTTTCGTTGATGTATCCGTCTCTCTGTCTCCATCCGCCCTCACAGATCTATGCCTTCCCTTCTTATTCTGCCATATACAAAAATACAGAACAAAACCTGCCCTAGGCGGTACCTGTCCGTATAATGTACAAAAAATCAGTTCATCGCAAACGGCGCTGTAGCTTTTAATATATATAGCTATAGACATATCCTGAAGCCATGAACCGGAACTACTTTAAATGAAAATACAACCAATGTTCTATTATTTTTAAACCAAAAATGATTTCATTTCAATATGCGAATCATTTCGACGTCAATAGGCATGTAACAATCCCCAATGATACGTTGATTATGTTATTATACAATGCACAGAATGTAGTGAAATAACGAATACGCTGGTGACACGTGCAAATGCCCACGTGAAGACTCGATCTCGTGAATTCTCGCGATACTATGATCACTGGAAATTCTTTAAGGAAGACGGCTGGTTACTGAATGTCGGATCTGTCACTTGATTCGTATATTTTGAAAATATCCTACTGTCCATCCACTAACCTAATTTCGCAGCTATTAGCTTTCTCGATATCACATTGAAAATGGGATACAGCTATGATAGAAAACCTGTATCGCACCTTTACTTTCTTGTCAAGATAATTTTCGATTCTGTTTCGACTTTTTTATGCTAAGATATTGTGAACTGAGAAATAAATTATTAGAGTCGTGATCATTTATCTGGTTTGTCACACTCGTTTGATAAACCAAAGGAATCTCACTATTTATCTAACTCTTGTGATAAAAAAACCCCACATAAATGACCAGAGTATTCCTTCATTACAGATATATACAGGGTCGTATTTTGCATTAAATAAGATATTCCAAAGGCTTATAGTCTCGCATGAATATATACTTGAATATGGATGAAGCAATTAGTGCGGATTTATGACCCTCTCCATATGCCTCATGGACAGCCTTAATGGATTGTCCCAACCGAATGAATATAAGAATCGAAGACAGCCGAGTTCGCGCGGTCAGTCGTACTTGATTTTCAGAAGGAATTTTACGCGGAGAGCGTCTCAGATCAGACATAAAAGACACAAATTTTACAGAGACAAATTCCCTGGCACATAAATCGAATATCACTCTCTCAACTGTCAAGAGGTTATGACTGTTTATAACCGCTATCTTGATGGGATATCTATAAGTCCTTCACGCTGAGATATCCACGTAACGTATCTCAGCGCGGCGATCCGGGCAGCGAAAATCGTCTTACACAATATTCCCTGTGGGTCATGCAGGAGAAATATCTTCTGAGGACGGTTGGAGTGACGGCACAAACTGGGATCTACCGTGGTAAAAGCGACTAAGAAATCTTGTATAAACCTTCGACTGGGGTAAAGAAAAAACACGACGGTGTACGCGATATGGACGCCATATCGCTCGAAATAAAGAATGGGGACTGGATGGAACATATGTTGCTGTAGGTGCCTTCCTCAAGAGCTAACATGAACCTTCAATCCAGGGTCAAGACGGACGAATTAATGAGATAGCTTCATCCTCATGCTAGGGGACAATATCTACGAGTTCCATCCTATCTCGTCTTGAACATGGGGGCTGGATCATTCTAGATACCTCCTTTGTTGAATAAATGTCCATTTCTAACAGTTTTCCGTAGTAATAATCCGTTCTTCCTCTCATCTTCTCGAATAGATAAACCCCATCGTTTTAATAATTTGGAGATGAATATTAAATACTGATAGCCATATTTTATCGTGGCGTGTGGGATGTCTGCATGGCGTCAGGTTTTGTATAGATGCTTTTATTTCAAGATTAGGGATCGCTTTGAATTATATTTTAAAGGCGTGCTTGGTGTTAAAATGAATATACACAATCAGAATCTGTCTGAGATCTGGGATATAATATTTTCTAGTGACGCCATGCAACAAACACACAAACCCATTAATATTCGATAATATTCAATGGCAGGAGATGATGATTGCGCTTTTACTGGTTCGACAAAAGTATCACAAAAACAAAGACCAAAGCATTTTCATTTGACCGATTCACAGCAAAGTAGAACATATACCATTTGTTAGGGAATCACGATATCTGTTTCAAACCTGCTTTCGCCATATCTGTTTCAAACCTGCTTTCAACATGTTAACATTCCAGGCCTCCCGATATATTTATCTCTGCAAACGATATAGACCTGTTACAATAATATGCTCTTAGATAAATAAAAACGAATGTGCTTATTTGGACTGGCTCCACTTCCGACCAGTTCAAACAAGAGAGGAGAGTACCCTCAACATATGGAAATCATTTTACAAATAATACGGTATATATTACCGGAGTCTGCAGTTCAAGTTTCTCGTCTTTCCTTTTTCAAATGGAATCGAGACATGTGTTCAGCAAACTCCTAACAACTCCACTCGAATGGATGCAATGAATAACGCCTTCGGCCGGCGATTATGGAAATCCGTTTCTGGAATAAATATATCTCCACTGACTTCCTACACATGATGATAATGGTGTACATATGGAGAGGGCTCGTATTGAACTTCTATGTTTATATTTTCCTTAACCCTATCTGGCCTGGGCGATTTGGGGGTGTACCGCAACCTGGGGAGGGGGCGGAAAGTGACCCCCCCATATATTTTCTGTCCCTGAGGCTAGAGGGCTGAAACTAACCACACTATATCTTTGGGTCGAGCTCTAATAGAAAATGTAAAAAACTCCAAGATGGCCGCCATGATGACATCATTTCAAAAAAGACATTTTGTTTTATTTAGGCGTTTTCTTCTCAAAAACTGCATGATAAATTAGTAAATAATAATCTGATATGAAATGAAATATGTTTTGCCCACTTTTCCATGTAGAGAGGCACAAATTTTGAAGAAATCTGACAAAAACATCACTTTTCTGGTACCCCACATGGCCGCCGTTTTGAATTTATCCATGATCGTCTACTCAGGGGGTCATGGAAATAGTCTCAAAATGACCCCAGTATGATAAGCTTCAAAGTCCCGGAGTCTCAATTTTTGCCGTTCCGGATATAGGAGCAAAAAACCAACAAAAGTGCAACCGTCCTTTCACGCCTTTCACGGCTAGATAGTCGGATCTCCAGACTTCCGTATTACCCCGTCCGTATTCGAAACACCTCATTTACACCATACTAATAGCACAATAATCCAAGCCAGTATTCGAATTAATCGCTTCTGTTAGGTGATCAAAAATTCATATTTACGGACGTAATGTTCCGAGTCAATAACATATATGTATAATACGCTATATTGCCTTTAGACCATATCCTTCCGAGTACATCTCACACAGACTTCATGTATGGTCAGTATATATCTGACCTGTGGCTTTTACCGCAGCATATGCATGAATACGTCTATAAACTCAGCTTCTAATACTGGATTATGTAAATCGTACAGCTGCGCCGAAAGTGTACCCCTAACAGTCACGATCAAAAACTGCATATATATGTAATGAGACGGATGCCGGAAAATGGAAACAAACAATCGTTCCAAGAATTTTCAACGTTTCGATCAAACCATGATCAGGTGATGTAGAATCGGCCATACACGATTAACTCACGAACATTTACCCCCAAAAAAGCCAGTCCCAAGGTGTATTCCATGCCATGAAGATCTCACGGTGAAACATATTCTTATCGAATGCATAGATTTCAAGATCGTAAGAGATGCATTTTATCGAGCGACTACTTTGGAAGATCTTTTTAGTCGGGGGAGGGAGGATTGCATCTTGGGTTATTTGAGAGAAATCGGTTTGTTGCATAAGTTTTAATGTGTGTATATTTTAATGCGTTGAATTACTAAGTTATTGACTGGAGTACTTCGAATTTTGTTTGGTCGTCGCTATATAGCTGAAATATTGCTGAACGCGACATTAAACCGTAATTTTCTCTCTCTCTCTTCACTAATTTGGTTTTGGTTGCCTACATTTCTTCAGCTGGTTGATATATATCTTACTGCAATTGGTATCTGCATGCAATGATTGCTCAATTATCTCCGTTTTCGTGTTTGAATTTCATTTGATTGTCAGCAACAATATGTCGGTTCGTTGACGGACCGAATATCTTTAATTTAGGTTCGCAATTTTATCTATGGTTTCCCATCCTTACAAGAGTATAGATAATGATATACGTTATATTCAAAGCATGATTAGTTTTCTCTGTATTGTGACCTACATCGATGGACACAAGCTCTCTTAAGACCAAAGACTCCTCAATTCCGTACATATACTTGATCGGACGAGGCAATTATCGGTAATACAATTTAGAGTAGACCGCCCAGCAGCCTGCTACACAGAAGAATATATATGGACTGGATACCAGATCACTGGGGAAAGAAGAACTAAACCATTTGTTGTGTTTAATTATTTAGAGATCTTTTGACAACATATGTGGTCTTGAATTAACGAACCAGCGGGCTGGAGATAAGAATATTTTCTCCTCGAAATGTATTCCATTATTAACGAATGCCGATAAGGGCTGGTCATAGATTCAGATAAATGCGTCTAGCAAGGTATTATCCCTGATTAAATGCTTGCCTACTGCCTTATTCCCTATCATTAAGAACTAATCCTTCCACATTCGGTTAAAGCGAGTGTTTGAATCGATCTGATTAATATCTGTATAATTATATCATCATTGACGATGTTGATGCCAGTAATGCATGGTAGATAATGAGAAGAACTGCCAAAACTGACAAAATATCAGACGCATATGAGCTCCAACATATTCATGTATTCAACACGGATTACTTGATATATTATATCTGCGTTGCGATTTTAGGCCCGGTATGAATGCATTTGATGACTATATTCTGGATATGTGAAAATCTGATAAACATTATCTCTGTTTTTACAGTATCAAACAGTGATACGCTTTATTCTGGAACCATAAAAATGGAACAAACCCTCAGCAAGATATTCAGGTCTTTCTTCGAACATTGTAATTACGTTTTGCCAATAAACGGGCGGTTTTGGTCGCTTTTTTTCGAACACCAAAGGAACTCTGTCTACGATAGTATAAAATAATATTTGTTTACATTAATATAAAAATATTGCTTCCAGTGCATATTCTTGGGTTTATTATTGCAAGCCCCCCAACGGCCACATTAAAGAGAATGTTGAAGTTAATACGTTGTGTCGTGCATTGACAATGGGCTCGATGGCGAGTGGAACAGTCTACGATCAATCTCTGCCAAGAGAGATGCTCCTCCACGCATCCGGGGTCACACTACTTCATCGATGAACACGCAAAAGCGAGAAATGAAAAAGAAAATAGAACATACAACACCACGACGGCTTGGGAATGGCGCACAATAATTTCTTTAGACATCAGCAAGTTTCGGATCGATGCGGTGTAGAGGAATTGCCAGGAAGCTCTGTTAGTGTAGCTCTACGGCCCAATGTTCCGAGATCGGGCCAAGTTTTGAGGTAATGAGTTGTGCCTTCATTGCTTCATTTGGGGGGAAATATCTTCTCTTTGGCCATTGGTGTCGTGGATATTTCTGATACTCTTCCCGAGATTAAAACTCAGCAAATTTCGCCTGATCGCGTTCTCCAAATTATAACCCCGATATGGCGTTGCCGAATATTCTGACCCTAGCCCCCGGCGATGTACGGTCATCCACTGTCTGATCACCAAGACAGATATCGCGATCTGCAACCCATGAATACAAATCTCCTCGCCCTGGCTAGTCTCACATGAATACCACATTAACGGATCCGGAGACATCTGCAATTAAATGGCTGCAAACACCATACAGTATAGCTGATGGGCTTCCTTCTCGCCAACAATGCGGTGTTCATTATGGTTAAGCTTGGGATATGAGCCGTTGGGTCGTTAGGAGTTCCCCACAATGGCAGTTGAAAATATATTCACAGATAATATCCTGTTTGTGGGTTCCAGCAATTTCTGATAACGTTTGTTTGCCTGGCAATGATTCCGGGTTTCAGTAATCCCTTCTATTAAGGCACCGTTATCTCAGAAAGCTGTTTCCTTCATTTTACCTTCTCCCGACCCATGATGGAGATATCATAACGTACGAATATTGGCGCAGATTATGGGGAAGGCTTACCGGCACTAGAGCCGTATTAAGATTTGGAGTATTGTAAAGCTAATGTCAACTCAATTAACACTACTTTGGATCCAAGCTCCTGAAAGCATTCGTAAGGGGAGGAGATTATTTGTTTATTCTGTTATGAGAGTAGCCGATCGTTACTTTGCTAGACTCGGTGCTCTGTATTTAATGAGATTACATAATCGCTCTTCAAACTGGGGCGTGTTGTATAAACTGGTGTGTTGCGTTGTCGAAATAATAACGTATGCATTGTTAGAATCAAGTCGTTACACCCTCCATAAATATCCCACACTGATGGAGAATACGATGTACAGGATGCCTGGGTCCCAACACGACACAGTACCTAGTGGTGAAGAACTGAAAAGTTTGTCTGTGTAGACATGTATTACAACTGCATCGGCAGAGAAGAGTAAAGGCAATACATTGACAATAATGGGGTCACCTGTATCGCTATTTGTCAAGAGTATTATCCCATACATGTGCCAACTGTAGGCTATACTCATCTGAACAGCTAGAAACGTTTCGATCAGGCCATGATTAGACGATGTAGAATCGGCCATACACGACTAACTCACGAGCATTTACTGAAAAAAAGAGCCAGTGCCAAGGTGTATTCCATGCCACGAAGATCTCACGGTGAAACATAGTCTTATCGACTGTATAGATTTTAAAATTGTGAGAGATAACTTTTATCGAGCAGCTACTTTGGAATATCTTTTTAGTCGAGTAAAAGAAGATTGCATTTTAGATTATTTGAGAGAGATCGGTTTGTTGTATAAATTTTAATGTATTTACATGTTTTTAATGCATTAGTTTACTAAGTTATTAACTTGAACACTTAGAATTCCGTTTGCGCGTCGTTATATAACTGAAATATTGCTGAACGCAACATTAAACCTTATCTCTCTCCCTCATATACATGTATATGAACATTGATATATCTTTTGACATTTCCTGTGGATCACAGATGACATGTGGATGGATGCAAATATCAGTTCCAATATTCTGTAACCTGTCGTCGTCCATGCATGACGAATTTGCGCGTTCAGAATCGATTGAACACTATAAGCAGCAAAGGCATGAAATACAAAATATATATTGATGCATGTTTCAATAATATCGCCCAGGAATCACGATCTTCCTATAGTCAAATATGACATAGAATATCGGTAAGTCCATTCAGTACTGCTCAGTTCAGTATCATTCAGCACTGTTCACTTTGACTTTGGGAGTCTCTAGTTAACCTTGGGTACTGTGTCAAAATTCACTGTACATAATAATACCTGTCAGTAAATGACATTCCAGTTACTCACCGCTGTTCAGTAACCGATTATTAACAACCACGGTCATATAGCTTTGCATTAATGTGCTGTACTGACTTGAATACTGCTGGTCAGTTACTGATTGAACACCATGTGCATAAAGTTTATTTCATAAATCAAACGCGGGGTGACTATCTTGACTGTTACTGATTGGTGGAGAATTTGTTAACAGCAGTTAGGGGTAGGGTTTGGGGTTAGGGTAACATTCCGTTATCAACATGAACTGGTAGGAAAACAGACTCGGTGCCTTAAAACTTTTCTGGGTATACAATATAATATTGTACTTCATGCCGACTGAACAATTTATTGCATATGTAATATTTAATTTTTTGCGATGGACAATTTACCCACTTAAACATACGTGGTCCTTTGTGTTTGTTACATAGTAGTAACTTGTTGATAGCCAGAGATTAGAACGTTCATAGCATTCAACTGACAGATCAATAATGGTTGGTTACTGGATTTTGTTTTTTTGTGGCCAACGGCTGATTACTGAATGTCGTATCTGCTGTGTGCATGTACACCAATGCCCATATGTCTATATACATATGATACGATTCGCCCTTAGTCAGTTTATAATATCGTTCAATTGTATCCCATTTCGCTCGAATATTTGTCAGTTGAAATTTGGATTTTATCGAAGACCTGGTGTCCGCAAGTTATCTAACAAAACAATAGATGTGGATCTAGATATTAATCATGGTATAATAGATATTGCCCTATTTCTACATAGTTGTACATTCCACGTCTATGGAGCCTAGACAGTATTATACATGCGTATATTTCACAAGGTATATATAGCGAATACCATTGAAATGATTTTTAGAACTGGCCTCGATCATGCGCATGGAGAATAGTGAATGTTTCCATGGAATTCCGAATTTTAGTTTTCAGGTCTTGTGAATCCTCAAGAGCATATGATTATCGGAATTCCCTGGACTTGCAGGGATTTTATTACTCATTTACAGGCATTTACAGGCAATCTCCTAAAAAAGTATTCCTATTAGAGACACGGCGCGCCTGAGGAGTGGAACAACAATCGGTCTTCATAAATGGTCATTTTGGTTGCTTGTTGTGGTGATATGCTGGCGGCAGTTTGAGAAATATCTTTGCCTTTTATTTGCCCATTTCTGACAATTTCGGTTGTCCTGCCTTCAGCCATATAGACGCGTAATTAACCTTTGGTTGACTTCTTTGCCAACGAATGACACGTCTCGCGAGTCTGGCTATAGTACTAATGTGTTTGGGTCCTGAGAGTCCCAATGCAATTGGGTTTCTGCTGATCCATAGGCCATGTTGACAGAATGTCACCTAGACAATGTATAATCTTTAAAACGGCTCGGCCATGATAGTGCTCTCAAAGGTATTGACCTCAAACTTCTTCGGAAATGATCAGTCGTTAAAGAGTCAACTGATCCGTCATCACCTTGCTAAGCGTTTTTGTCGCAAACCCTGCTGAACCAGTTTGACCATCAGGCGCTAAACAGCCATGCACATGGACCTCGCCTTGTTATTTCAGTCCCCACAGAATAGATTTAAAACGCGACAAATATATTATTGAAACTGAGTCTTAAAATCCGTGTTATAATATACATCATATCCTCATCGGCAGAAATTATATCCGCTGTATCAAGCAGATTTACTATAGCGGTTTGTTTTGAAGCGCGATAATGACTGTGTCGCAAAATATGCTACACAACGGAGCGGCTAGACATTTCTGGAAGAGTACCTTTAGCACAGCCGACCGTGGTCTAAAACTGCGATTTTCACACCGAAATCAGTTTTTTTAATAAACTGATTTCGGTGTGAAATGTCGATAACCGGGAAGCGGGAAAACTACCAAAGTTTCTCTATCTTTCTCACAGTTTGACAGCATGATTTAAATCCCTATATCTTGCCGACACGATCTTGACGTCTCTAAGGCATATGCCAACCATATTATATTGCTTGGATTAAAGTTAAATATCGAAATTCCAAATGCTCTCACGAATTGATGTCAAATGAAAATATTGATAACGAATGTCCACAGACATTCAACCTATTTTGAAATTGCTACATTTTTTGTCCAGAGCAGATGCAACATGGAGGTCTCTATCGGCCTTGTTGACTGACATTTCGATATTACTTGATATTGGCGGGCATTCTGGAGAATTTGTAGACAGAAAATAACCCACCGGATAAGCCTCAGAACTCTATCGATTCTCAACGTCTGAACAACGATAACTCTATATAGACGTTTAAATATCAGAGGGAAAGGAACAAAGGCGGTGATTAGAATGTATCGATCTGCACAATAATCACGGAACAATTTTTGCATGTAGATTAGTCAACGCGGTATTAATTTTCCGCATGGAATACATTTTAATAAAAGGAGTTCAATCAAATCTATTGCCACGCTAAAAGAGACTCACGCAGCTCAAATGACACGGGCCACTGAGTAGCATAAGACTTTTGCAGAGGAGAAATACAGAGCATGTGCTGGTGTTTCAGGGCCATAAATTCCGAAAATCATCTGGTTAAACATACATGTACACATGAAAAAAAATATATTCACGTATGCTAATATAGACTCTATAATAATTACATTGTCTGATAATTATATCGTCTGATAATGGAAACAATTTCAACAAACTACTTTCGTGGTTATTCGTCTATCGGAGAGAAATAAAGCTTGTGTTTGTTTGATCGCTTGTTCATGCCTTTGGACTGTGGACGAGAAAAACTTCTGCGGACGAGAGCTGCCTACTCAGTATCGGGTCTGGCTTTTATATCTCAGCGATCCTACCTGTTCATCCAGTCTTTCCGTCCATATTGTCTCTCTCTTCGTGTACAATTCAAACTATGTGAGAAATAATTCACTAGCAGACGCCATTCGATATGCCGTGAGAGGACAACATATAAGGGTTAAGGATGATCTCGCGTGATGGCTAATGGTGGCACATGCGCATCGCGTCTGAACACGGAGAAGTCGTTAAAAAGTTTCACGGCGAAATTAGACGAGATTCACGAGATGTAATTTTGTCGGATGGTCAGTATTGCTACTGTCCATCGGATGACCAAACCACTCCAATACGGGGACTCATAAGGATCCATCATTGGATCTGATGAATCTAAACGGAATGTCTGTATTCTGAGAAGCCATATCTGATGAACTCTACCCATCATTCTAGTCAAGCTTATCCTCTACCGCAGCGCAGGTCCTACCGAACGGTAGCCAAAAAAGCCTACATATGGATGCATATAGATTAAAGGCATTTATCACCGTTCCTGGTTGTTTTTTGTTTTTAATCAAGAGCCAATGTCACAGCTGTCATATTGGTGACATATCCTGGCATGAGTCCGGCTTCTTTCGTTGATGTATCCGTCTCTCTGTCTCCATCCGCCCTCACAGATCTATGCCTTCTCTTCTTAATCTGCCATATACAAAGATACAGAACAACACCTGCCCTGGGGGGTAACTGTCAGTATAATGTACCAAAAAAAATCAGTTTTTCGCAAACGGCGCTGTAGCTTTTAATATATTTAGCTATAGACATATCTTGAAGTCATGAACCGGACCTACTTTAAATGAAAATACAACCAATGTGATATTATTTTTAGCCAATAATGATTCTATTTCAATATGCGAAACATTTCGACGTCAATAGGCATGTAACAATCCCCAACGATACGTTGATTATGTTATTTTACAATGTACATAATGTAGTGAAATAACGAATACGCTGGTGACACGTGGAAATGTCCACATGTGGGCTCGGTCTCGTGGATTCTAGCGATAATTTTTCAAGGAAGACCGGTGGCTATATTGAACGTCGGTTCTGCGCTTGTATTTGCAAATTTAAGAAATGTCTTACTGTCGTTCCGCAACCTAATGTGATACAGATATGATACAAAACCTTTACATTAGTATTTTTCGATTATGTTTTGACTTTTTTTTTACACTAAGATTTTGTGAATTGAGAAATAGATTATCGAAGTCGCGATCGTTTATCTGAATTATATCACACTCGTTTGATAAAACCAGAGGAATCTCACTAAAACTCGTTTCATACTAGATCAGATAATGGTAAATGACCACGAGTATTCGTTCATTACAGATATATACAGGGTCGTATTTTGCATAAATAAGAGATTCCAAAGGCCCATGGTCTCCCATGAATATATACTTGAATATTGATGACGCAATTAGTGCGGATTTATGACCCTCTCCATATGCCTCATGGACAGCCTTAATGGATTGTCGCAACCGAATGAATATAAGAATCGAAGACAGCCGAGTTCGCGCGGTCAGTCGTACTTGATTTTTAGAAGGAATTTTACGCGGAGAGCGTCTCAGATCAGACATAAAAGACACAAATTTTACAGAAACAAATTCCCTGGCACATAAATCGAATATCACTCTCTCAGCTGTCAAGAGGTTATGACTGTTTATAACCGCTATCTTGATGGGATATCTATAAGTCCTTCACGCCGAGATATCCACGTAACGTGTCTCAGAGCGGCGATCCGGGCAGCGAAAATCGTCTTACACAATATTCCCTGTGGGTGATGCAGGAGAAATCTCTTCTGAGGACGGTTGGAGTGACGGCACAAATTTAATCGACCCTCGGTGTGCGATTCAACGAGGTCTTGATTCTGGGTCTCCTAATTATAAAATACCTCCGCAAGCTTGTTTTCATGTGTATTATCTGCAGTATTCTGTGAAAAAATTCAATGAGGCCGTAATCTGTGATACTGGCGCCAAGGTGCAAGCGGTGATAAGATTGTTTGTTTTAATAACTTTTCTCTTATTATTCATAATATAATTATATAGTTGTCATCCTTTTCATTTTGCGGACATAAATCTGGCTGGGATTGTCATTTTTGATTTACCATTCAATTTCACCGCATGCGCATTTGACGATAACGGGCGTCAGATCCGACATTCAATATTCAGCCGTCGTCCATGAAATAATTGAACTTTTGTGGTAGCCTAATTGGCACGCGCAGGCGCAGTATTAACTACCATTTGCGCATGCTCTTCAACGGAAATCTAATAAACCTTTTAACCTTTTCTTAATAAAGGCTATTCGATTTAGAGCAGACAGTTCCGCGGGTCTTTCTCATAAAACGCTGTCGAATGTGTTAATCATCTCACCGCCTGCTGGTCTGGCCTTCGCCCATGCATGGAGCTATAAATGAGATGGTCCATGCGACTTCGTCAAGACGACAAAATCATGTACCGCTATGCATTTGGGTCAGAGAGAAGCACAGTCAGCTACCAACGTGCTACAGCCTTTCCGTGACTTTATCGATGGTCAGAAGCTTTGTCAGATTTACTGAGCTACAATTTTCTTAATAATACATCAAACATGAAATACAATCTGGCATATTACTGGCTTGGTAACTAGGACTGCAAAGTTATTCAAATGATGCAAAACTCAAGGACATTACATGCAAGAAGACTGTTACCGTGCCCCTCAATCTTAATAAATTAATATCCTATCAATGCTCCTCAATCGTACATGTCGCTATATAGGATCTTACGTATTTCAATTGAATTTGGTGTTCTGGGCGCCCATAAACAAGTATATTTAAAAGCATTATGACATCATGGTCGCATCTGGACTCATCCATTTTCAGTCGGGGAGGGGAGATAGGTTCACTGTGCCCATTTACCCCAATGTTTACACCAAAGATCAGTCCATATATCACCCCGTATTATGGCGCCACGATGTCGGGACCGCGGCAACATGAAAAGACACCCGGCCAGCGAGCCGGCTAATTCGGCTGAGCCAACCAAAATTTTTTTGTCATCAATGTTCCCTTCAAAGCACTTTGAAGCGTTCTCGGGATTGGTTAACACGCGAGTTACTGCAAGCCTGTTAGATCCGACAAGCGAAATATCCAAATGGGGAGCAGATAGGATTTAATTTTAATTAGATTGCGTGCCCCTTTAATTGCCTTGTTTAATCAGTCTATTCTATACAGAAAATTCCCAGTTCAGGTTCTTTACCTATAACATGTTTCTAAAGCATCCTATAGGATTGTTTTTTTTAAATAACCTTGGATATATCCAAAATCCTAGAACCTACAGCAGCACAGCGCAGCTGCCTGCTACACTGCTAACCCATTTGTTGTGTTTAATTATTTAGAGATCTTTTGACAACATATGTGGTCTTGAATTAGCGAACCAGCGGGCTGGAGATAAGAATATTTTCTCCTCGAAATGTATTCCATTATTAACGAATGCCGATAAGGGCTGGTCGTAGATTCAGATAAATGCGTCTAGCAAGGTATTATCCCTGATTAAATGCTTGCCTACTGCCTTATTCCCTATCATTAAGAACTAATCCTTCCACATTCGGTTAAAGCGAGTGTTTGAATCGATCTGATTAATATCTGTATAATTATATCATCATTGACGATGTTGATGCCAGTAATGCATGGTAGATAATGAGAAGAACTGCCAAAACTGACAAAATATCAGACGCATATGAGCTCCAACATATTCATGTATTCAACACGGATGATTTGATATATTATATCTGCGTTGCGATTTTAGGCCCGGTATGAATGCGTTTGATGACTATATTCTGGATATGTGAAAATCTGATAAACATTATCTCTGTTTTTACAGTATCAAACAGTGATACGCTTTATTCTGAAACCATAAAAATGGAACAAACCCTCAGCAAGATATTCAGGTCTTTCTTCGAACATTGTAAATACGTTTTGACAATAAACGGGCGGTTTTGGTCGCTTTTTTCGAACACCAAAGGAACTCTGTCTACGATAGTATAAAATAATATTTGTTTACATTAATATAAAAATATTGCTTCCAATGCATATTCTTGGGTTTATTATGGCAAGCCCTCCAACGGCCACATTAAAGAGAATGTTGAAGTTAATACGTTGTGTCGTGCATTGACAATGGGCTCGATGGCGAGTGGAACAGTCTACGATCAATCTCTGCCAAGAGAGATGCTCCTCCACGCATCCGGGGTCACACTACTTCATCGATGAACACGCAAAAGCGAGAAATGAAAAAGAAAATAGAACATACAACACCACAACGGCTTGGGAATGGCGCACAATAATTTCTTTAGACATCAGCAAGTTTCGGATCGATGCGGTGTAGAGGAATTGCCAGGAAGCTCTTTTAGTGTAGCTCTACGGCCCAATGTTCCGAGATCGGGCCAAGTTTTGAGGTAATGAGTTGTGCCTTCATTGCTTCATTTGGGGGGAAATATCTTCTCTTTGGCCATTGGTGTCGTGGATATTTCTGATACTCTTCCCGAGATTAAAACTCAGCAAATTTCGCCTGATCGCGTTCTCCAAATTATAACCCCGATATGGCGTTGCCGAATATTCTGACCCTAGCCCCCGGCGATGTACGGTCATCCACTGTCTGATCACCAAGACAGATATCGCGATCTGCAACCCATGAATACAAATCTCCTCGCCCTGGCTAGTCTCACATGAATACCACATTAACGGATCCGGAGACATCTGCAATTAAATGGCTGCAAACACCATACAGTATAGCTGATGGGCTTCCTTCTCGCCAACAATGCGGTGTTCATTATGGTTAAGCTTGGGATATGAGCCGTTGGGTCGTTAGGAGTTCCCCACAATGGCAGCTGAAAATATATTCACAGATAATATCCTGTTTGTGGGTTCCAGCAATTTCTGATAACGTTTGTTTGCCTGGCAATGATTCCGGGTTTCAGTAATCCCTTCTATTAAGGCACCGTTATCTCAGAAAGCTGTTTTCTTCATTTTACCTTCTCCCGACCCATGATGGAGATATCATAACGTACGAATATTGGGGCAGATTATAGGGAAGGCTTACCGGCACTGAAGCCGTCTTAAGATTTGGGGTATTGCAAAGCTAATGTCAATTAAATTAACACTACTTTGGATCCAAGCTCCTGAAAGCATTCGTAAGGGGAGGAGATTATTTGTTTATTCTGTTATGAGAGTAGCCGATCGTTACTTTGCTAGACTCGGTGCTCTGTATTTAATGAGATTACATAATCGCTCTTCAAACTGGGGCGTGTTGTATAAACTGGTGTGTTGCGTTGTCGAAATAATAACGTATGCATTGTTAGAATCAAGTCGTTACACCCTCCATAAATATCCCACACTGATGGAGAATACGATGTACAGGATGCCTGGGTCCCAACACGACACAGTACCTAGTGGTGAAGAACTGAAAAGTTTGTCTGTGTAGACATGTATTACAACTGCATCGGCAGAGAAGAGTAAAGGCAATACATTGACAATAATGGGGTCACCTGTATCGCTATTTGTCAAGAGTATTATCCCATACATGTGCCAACTGTAGGCTATACTCATCTGAACAGCTAGAAACGTTTCGATCAGGCCATGATTAGACGATGTAGAATCGGCCATACACGACTAACTCACGAGCATTTACTGAAAAAAAGAGCCAGTGCCAAGGTGTATTCCATGCCACGAAGATCTCACGGTGAAACATAGTCTTATCGACTGTATAGATTTTAAAATTGTGAGAGATAACTTTTATCGAGCAGCTACTTTGGAATATCTTTTTAGTCGAGTAAAAGAAGATTGCATTTTAGATTATTTGAGAGAGATCGGTTTGTTGTATAAATTTTAATGTATTTACATGTTTTTAATGCATTAGTTTACTAAGTTATTAACTTGAACACTTAGAATTCCGTTTGCGCGTCGTTATATAACTGAAATATTGCTGAACGCAACATTAAACCTTATCTCTCTCCCTCATATACATGTATATGAACATTGATATATCTTTTGACATTTCCTGTGGATCACAGATGACATGTGGATGGATGCAAATATCAGTTCCAATATTCTGTAACCTGTCGTCGTCCATGCATGACGAATTTGCGCGTTCAGAATCGATTGAACACTATAAGCAGCAAAGGCATGAAATACAAAATATATATTGATGCATGTTTCAATAATATCGCCCAGGAATCACGATCTTCCTATAGTCAAATATGACATAGAATATCGGTAAGTCCATTCAGTACTGCTCAGTTCAGTATCATTCAGCACTGTTCACTTTGACTTTGGGAGTCTCTAGTTAACCTTGGGTACTGTGTCAAAATTCACTGTACATAATAATACCTGTCAGTAAATGACATTCCAGTTACTCACCGCTGTTCAGTAACCGATTATTAACAACCACGGTCATATAACTTTGCAGTAATGTGCTGTACTGACCTTGAATACTGCTGGTCAGTTACTGATTGAACACCATAAGTTTATTTCATAAATCAAACGCGGGGTGACTATCTTGACTGTTACTGATTGGTGGAGAATTTGTTAACAGCAGTTAGGGGTAGGGTTTGGGGTTAGGGTAACATTCCGTTATCAACATGAACTGGTAGGAAAACAGACTCGGTGCCTTAAAACTTTTCTGGGTATACAATATAATATTGTACTTCATGCCGACTGAACAATTTATTGCATATGTAATATTTAATTTTTTGCGATGGACAATTTACCCACTTAAACATACGTGGTCCTTTGTGTTTGTTACATAGTAGTAACTTGTTGATAGCCAGAGATTAGAACGTTCATAGCATTCAACTGACAGATCAATAATGGTTGGTTACTGGATTTTGTTTTTTTGTGGCCAACGGCTGATTACTGAATGTCGTATCTGCTGTGTGCATGTACACCAATGCCCATATGTCTATATACATATGATACGATTCGCCCTTAGTCAGTTTATAATATCGTTCAATTGTATCCCATTTCGCTCGAATATTTGTCAGTTGAAATTTGGATTTTATCGAAGACCTGGTGTCCGCAAGTTATCTAACAAAACAATAGATGTGGATCTAGATATTAATCATGGTATAATAGATATTGCCCTATTTCTACATAGTTGTACATTCCACGTCTATGGAGCCTAGACAGTATTATACATGCGTATATTTCACAAGGTATATATAGCGAATACCATTGAAATGATTTTTAGAACTGGCCTCGATCATGCGCATGGAGAATAGTGAATGTTTCCATGGAATTCCGAATTTTAGTTTTCAGGTCTTGTGAATCCTCAAGAGCATATGATTATCGGAATTCCCTGGACTTGCAGGGATTTTATTACTCATTTACAGGCATTTACAGGCAATCTCCTAAAAAAGTATTCCTATTAGAGACACGGCGCGCCTGAGGAGTGGAACAACAATCGGTCTTCATAAATGGTCATTTTGGTTGCTTGTTGTGGTGATATGCTGGCGGCAGTTTGAGAAATATCTTTGCCTTTTATTTGCCCATTTCTGACAATTTCGGTTGTCCTGCCTTCAGCCATATAGACGCGTAATTAACCTTTGGTTGACTTCTTTGCCAACGAATGACACGTCTCGCGAGTCTGGCTATAGTACTAATGTGTTTGGGTCCTGAGAGTCCCAATGCAATTGGGTTTCTGCTGATCCATAGGCCATGTTGACAGAATGTCACCTAGACAATGTATAATCTTTAAAACGGCTCGGCCATGATAGTGCTCTCAAAGGTATTGACCTCAAACTTCTTCGGAAATGATCAGTCGTTAAAGAGTCAACTGATCCGTCATCACCTTGCTAAGCGTTTTTGTCGCAAACCCTGCTGAACCAGTTTGACCATCAGGCGCTAAACAGCCATGCACATGGACCTCGCCTTGTTATTTCAGTCCCCACAGAATAGATTTAAAACGCGACAAATATATTATTGAAACTGAGTCTTAAAATCCGTGTTATAATATACATCATATCCTCATCGGCAGAAATTATATCCGCTGTATCAAGCAGATTTACTATAGCGGTTTGTTTTGAAGCGCGATAATGACTGTGTCGCAAAATATGCTACACAACGGAGCGGCTAGACATTTCTGGAAGAGTACCTTTAGCACAGCCGACCGTGGTCTAAAACTGCGATTTTCACACCGAAATCAGTTTTTTTAATAAACTGATTTCGGTGTGAAATGTCGATAACCGGGAAGCGGGAAAACTACCAAAGTTTCTCTATCTTTCTCACAGTTTGACAGCATGATTTAAATCCCTATATCTTGCCGACACGATCTTGACGTCTCTAAGGCATATGCCAACCATATTATATTGCTTGGATTAAAGTTAAATATCGAAATTCCAAATGCTCTCACGAATTGATGTCAAATGAAAATATTGATAACGAATGTCCACAGACATTCAACCTATTTTGAAATTGCTACATTTTTTGTCCAGAGCAGATGCAACATGGAGGTCTCTATCGGCCTTGTTGACTGACATTTCGATATTACTTGATATTGGCGGGCATTCTGGAGAATTTGTAGACAGAAAATAACCCACCGGATAAGCCTCAGAACTCTATCGATTCTCAACGTCTGAACAACGATAACTCTATATAGACGTTTAAATATCAGAGGGAAAGGAACAAAGGCGGTGATTAGAATGTATCGATCTGCACAATAATCACGGAACAATTTTTGCATGTAGATTAGTCAACGCGGTATTAATTTTCCGCATGGAATACATTTTAATAAAAGGAGTTCAATCAAATCTATTGCCACGCTAAAAGAGACTCACGCAGCTCAAATGACACGGGCCACTGAGTAGCATAAGACTTTTGCAGAGGAGAAATACAGAGCATGTGCTGGTGTTTCAGGGCCATAAATTCCGAAAATCATCTGGTTAAACATACATGTACACATGAAAAAAAATATATTCACGTATGCTAATATAGACTCTATAATAATTACATTGTCTGATAATTATATCGTCTGATAATGGAAACAATTTCAACAAACTACTTTCGTGGTTATTCGTCTATCGGAGAGAAATAAAGCTTGTGTTTGTTTGATCGCTTGTTCATGCCTTTGGACTGTGGACGAGAAAAACTTCTGCGGACGAGAGCTGCCTACTCAGTATCGGGTCTGGCTTTTATATCTCAGCGATCCTAGCTGTTCACCCAGTCTTTCCGTCCATATTGTCTCTCTCTTCGTGTACAATTCAAACTATGTGAGAAATAATTCACTAGCAGACGCCATTCGATATGCCGTGAGAGGACAACATATAAGGGTTAAGGATGATCTCGCGTGATGGCTAATGGTGGCACATGCGCATCGCGTCTGAACACGGAGAAGTCGTTAAAAAGTTTCACGGCGAAATTAGACGAGATTCACGAGATGTAATTTTGTCGGATGGTCAGTATTGCTACTGTCCATCGGATGACCAAACCACTCCAATACGGGGACTCATAAGGATCCATCATTGGATCTGATGAATCTAAACGGAATGTCTGTATTCTGAGAAGCCATATCTGATGAACTCTACCCATCAGTCTAGTCAAGCTTATCCTCTACCGCAGCGCAGGTCCTATCGAACGGTAGCCAAAAAAGCCTACATATGGATGCATAGATTAAAGGCATTTATCACCGTTCCTGGTTGTTTTTTGTTTTTAATCAAGAGCCAATGTCACAGCTGTCATACTGGTGACATATCCTGACATGAGTCAAGCTTCTTTCGTTGATGTATCCGTCTCTCTGTCTCCATCCGCCCTCACAGATCTATGCCTTCCCTTCTTAATCTGCCATATACAAAAATACAGAACAAAACCTGCCCTAGGCGGTACCTGTCAGTATAATGTACAAAAAATCAGTTCATCGCAAACGGCGCTGTAGCTTTTAATATATATAGCTATAGACATATCCTGAAGCCATGAACCGGAACTACTTTAAATGAAAATACAACCAATGTTCTTTTATTTTTAAACCAAAAATGATTTCATTTCAATATGCGAATCATTTCGACGTCAATAGGCATGTAACAATCCCCAATGATACGTTGATTATGTTATTATACAATGCACAGAATGTAGTGAAATAACGAATACGCTGGTGACACGTGCAAATGCCCACGTGAAGACTCGATCTCGTGAATTCTCGCGATACTATGATAACTGGAAATTCTTTAAGGAAGACGGCTGGTTACTGAATGTCGGATCTGTCACTTGATTCGTATATTTTGAAAATGTCCTACTGTCGATCCACTAACCTAATTTCGCAGATATTAGCTTCTTTGATCACATTGGAAATGTAATACAGCTATGATACAAAACCTGTATCGCACCTTTACATTCTTGTCAAGTTAATTTTCGATTCTGTTTGGACTTTGTTTATGCTAAGATATTGTGAATTGAGAAATAAATTATTAGAGTCGTGATCATTTATCTGGTTTGTCACACTCGTTTGATAAAACCAAAGGAATCTCACTAAATCTCGTTTCATACGAGATTTATCAAACTCTTGTGATAAAAAAAACAATTCCAAAGGCTTATAGTCTCGCATGAATATATACTTGAATATGGATGAAGCAATCAGTTCGGATTGATGACCCTCTCCATATGCCTCATGGACAGCTTTAATGGATTGTCGCAACCCAATGAATATAAGAATCGAAGACAGGCGAGTTTACGCGGTCAGCCGTACTTCATTTTCAGAAGGAATTTTAGGCGGAGAGCGTCTCAGATCAGACATAAAAGACACAAATTTTACAGAGACAAATTCCCTGGCACATAAATCGAATATCACACTCTCAACTGTCAAGAGGTTATGACTGTTTATAACCGCTATCTTGATGGGATATCTATAAGTCCTTCACGCCGAGATATCCACGTAACGTGTCTCAGCGCGGCGATCCGGGCAGCGAAAATCGTCTTACACAATATTCCCTGTGGGTCATGCAGGAGAAATGTCTTCTGAGGACGGTTGGAGTGACGGCACAAACTGGGATCTACCGTGGTAAAAGCGACTAAGAAATCCTGTATAAACCTTCGACTGGGGTAAAGAAAAAACACGACCGTGTATGCGATATGGACGCCATATCGCCCAAAATAAAGAATGGGGACTGGATGAAACATATGTTGCTGTAGGTGGCTTCCCCAAGAGCTAACATGAGCCTTCAATCCAGGGTCAAGACGGACAAATTAATTAGATTCTTTTTCGTGCTAGGGGACAACATCTACGAGTTCCCTCCAATCTCGTCTTGAACATGGGGGCTGGATCATTCTAGATACCTCCTTTGTTGAATAAATTTCCATTTCTAACAGTTTTCCGTAGTAATAGTCCGTTCTTCCTCTCATCTTCTCGAATAGATAATACCCATCATTTTAATGATTTGGAGATGAATATTAAAGACTGATGGGCATATTTTATCGTGGTGTGTAGGATGTCTGCATCGCGCCAGGTTTTGTACCTTGTATAGATGCACCTAAGTCAAGATTAGGGATCGCTTTGAATTATATTTTAAAGGCGTGCTTGGTGTTTAAATAAATATACACAATCAGAGCCTGTCTGAGATGTGGGATATAATATTTTCTAGTGACGCCATGCAACAAACCCACAAACCCATTTTCTCATGGGCAATATAACTTCGATAATATTCAATGGCAGGAGATGTTGAAGGCGCTTCTACTGGTCCAACAAAAGTATCTGCCACAAAAAAAGTCCAAACCATTTCCATTTGACCGATTCATAGCAAAGTAGAACATATACCATTTGTTAGGGAATTGCGATATCTGTTTGAAACCTGCTTTCACGATATCGGTTTCAAACCTGCTTTCAACATGTTAACAGTCCAGGGTTCCAATATATTTATCTCTGCAAACGATATAGGCCTGTTACAATAATATGCCCTTAGATAAATAAAAACCAATGTGCTTATTTGGACTGGCTCCACTTCCGACCAGTTCAAACAAGAGAAGAGAGTACCCTCAACATATGGAAATCATTTTTCAAATAATACGGTACATATTACCGGAGTCTGCAGTTCAAGTTTCTCGTCTTTCCTTTTTCGAATGGAATCGAGACATGTGTTCAGCAAACTCCTAACAACTCCCCTCGAGTGGATGCAATGAATAACGCCTTCGGCCGGCGATTATGGAAATCCGTTTCTGGAATAAATATATCTCCACTGACTTCCTCCACATGATGATAATGGTGTACATATGGAGAGTGCTTGTATTGAAGTTCTATGTTTATATTTTCCTTAACCCTATCTGGGCTGGGCGATTTGGGGTGTACCGCAGCCTGGGGAGGGGCGGAAAGTGGCCCTCTATATATTTTCTCTGTCCCTGAGGCTAGAGGGCTGAAACTAACCACACTATATCTTTGGGTCAAGCTCTAATAGAAAATGCATAAAAAATACAAATCCAAGATGGCCGCCATGATGACGTCATTTCAAAAAAGCATTTTCTGGCCGATTTTTCGGTCAATTTTTTTATTTAGGCGTTTTCTTCTCAAAAACTGCATGATCAATTAAATAATAATCTGATATGAAATGAAATATGTTTTACCCACTTTTCCATGCAGAAAGGCACTTATTGTGAAGAAATCTGACAAAAACATCACTTTTCTGGTACCCACATGGATTTTGAATTTATCCATGATCGTCTACTCGGAGGGTCATGCAAATAGGCTCAAAATGACCCTAATATGATAAGCTTCAAAGTCACGGAGTATCAGCTCTATTGTTTTGCCGTTCCGGATATAGGAACAAAAAACCAGCAGGGCGGGGGCAAAAGTGGAATGACGTCCTTTCACAGCTAGAATCGTATCTCCAGACCGTATTACCTCGTCCGTTTTCGAAACACCTCATTTACACGATACTAATAGCACAATAATCCAAGCAAGTATTCGAATTAATCGCTTCTGTTAGGTGACCAAAAATTCATATTTATGGACGTAATGTGCCGAGTGAATGGCATGTATATATAATACGCTATCAATCAATAGGATTGTCTTCAGACCATATCCTTTCGAGTACATCTCACACAGACCTCATGTATGGTCAGTATATATGTGACCTGTGGCTTTTACCGCAACATATGTATGAATACGTCTATAAACTAAGCTTCTAATACTGGATTATGTAAATCGTACATCTGCGCCGAAATTGCACCCCTTACAGTCACGATCAAAAACTGCATATATATGTAATGAGACAAATGCCGGGAAATAGAAACCTGACAATCGTTCCAAGAATTTTCAACGTTTTCGATCAAACCATGATCAGGTGATGTAGAATCGGCCATACACGATTAACTCACGAACATTTACCAAAAAAAAAGAGCCAGTCCCAAGGTGTATTCCATGCCATGAAGATCTCACGGTGAAACATACACTTATCGAATGCATAGATTTTAAGATCGTAAGAGATGCATTTTATCGAGCGACTACTTTGGAAGATGTTTTTAGTCGGGGGAGGGAGGATTGCATCTTGGGTTATTTGAGATAAATAGGTTTGTTGCATAAGTTTTAATGTATGTATATTTTAATGCGATGAATTGCTAAGTTATTGGCTTGAGTACTTGGAATTCTGTTTGGTCGTCGCTATATAGCTGAAATATTGCTGAACGCGACATTTAAACCTTAATTCTCTCTCTCTCTCTCTTCACTAATTTGGTTTTGGTTGCCTACATTTCTTCAGTTGATTGATATATCTTACTGTAATTGGTATCTTCATGCAATGATTGTTCGATTATCTTCATTTTCCCATTTGAATTTCGTTTGATTGTCAGCAACAATTTGTCGATTCGTTGACGGACCGAATTTCTTTAATTTAGGTTCTCAATTTTATCTACGGTTTCTCATCCTTACAAGAGTATAGATGATATACGTTATATTCAAAGCATGATTAGTTTTCTCAGTATTGTGACCTACAGCGATGGACACAAGCTCTCTTAAGACCAAAGACTCCTCAATTCCGTACATATACTTGATCGGACGAGGCAATTACTGGTAATACAATTTAGAGTAGACCGCACAGCAGCCTGCTACACGGAAGAATCTATATGGACTGGATACCAGATCACTGGGGAAAGAAGAACTAAACCATTTGTTGTGTTTAATTATTTAGAGATCTTTTGACAACATATGTGGTCTTGAATTAGCGAACCAGCGGGCTGGAGATAAGAATATTTTCTCCTCGAAATGTATTCCATTATTAACGAATGCCGATAAGGGCTGGTCGTAGATTCAGATAAATGCGTCTAGCAAGGTATTATCCCTGATTAAATGCTTGCCTACTGCCTTATTCCCTATCATTAAGAACTAATCCTTCCACATTCGGTTAAAGCGAGTGTTTGAATCGATCTGATTAATATCTGTATAATTATATCATCATTGACGATGTTGATGCCAGTAATGCATGGTAGATAATGAGAAGAACTGCCAAAACTGACAAAATATCAGACGCATATGAGCTCCAACATATTCATGTATTCAACACGGATGATTTGATATATTATATCTGCGTTGCGATTTTAGGCCCGGTATGAATGCGTTTGATGACTATATTCTGGATATGTGAAAATCTGATAAACATTATCTCTGTTTTTACAGTATCAAACAGTGATACGCTTTATTCTGAAACCATAAAAATGGAACAAAGCAAGATATTCAGGTCTTTCTTCGAACATTGTAAATACGTTTTGACAATAAACGGGCGGTTTTGGTCGCTTTTTTCGAACACCAAAGGAACTCTGTCTACGATAGTATAAAATAATATTTGTTTACATTAATATAAAAATATTGCTTCCAATGCATATCCTTGGGTTTATTATTGCAAGCCCTCCAACGGCCACATTAAAGAGAATGTTGAAGTTAATACGTTGTGTCGTGCATTGACAATGGGCTCGATGGCGAGTGGAACAGTCTACGATCAATCTCTGCCAAGAGAGATGCTCCTCCACGCATCCGGGGTCACACTACTTCATCGATGAACACGCAAAAGCGAGAAATGAAAAAGAAAATAGAACATACAACACCACGACGGCTTGGGAATGGCGCACAATAATTTCTTTAGACATCAGCAAGTTTCGGATCGATGCGGTGTAGAGGAATTGCCAGGAAGCTCTGTTAGTGTAGCTCTACGGCCCAATGTTCCGAGATCGGGCCAAGTTTTGAGGTAATGAGTTGTGCCTTCATTGCTTCATTTGGGGGGAAATATCTTCTCTTTGGCCATTGGTGTCGTGGATATTTCTGATACTCTTCCCGAGATTAAAACTCAGCAAATTTCGCCTGATCGCGTTCTCCAAATTATAACCCCGATATGGCGTTGCCGAATATTCTTACCCTAGCCCCCGGCGATGTACGGTCATCCACTGTCTGATCACCAAGACAGATATCGCGATCTGCAACCCATGAATACAAATCTCCTCGCCCTGGCTAGTCTCACATGAATACCACATTAACGGATCCGGAGACATCTGCAATTAAATGGCTGCAAACACCATACAGTATAGCTGATGGGCTTCCTTCTCGCCAACAATGCGGCGTTCATTATGGTTAAGCTTGGGATATGAGCCGTTGGGTCGTTAGGAGTTCCTCACAATGGCAGTTGAAAATATATTCACAGATAATATCCTGTTTGTGGGTTCCAGCAATTTCTGATAGCGTTTGTTTGCCTGGCAATGATTCCGAGTTTCAGTAATCCCTTCTATTAAGGCGCCGTTATCTCGGGAAGTTGTTTTCTTCATTTTACTTTCTGTCGACCCATGATGATGAGATCATAGCGTACGAATATTGACGCAGATTATGGGGAAGGCTTACCGGCACTAGAGCTGTCTTAAGTTTTGGAGTATTGTAAAGCTAATGTCAACTCAATTAACACTACTTTGGATTCAAAGGTCTGAGAGCATTCGAAAAAGGAGGATATTATTTGTTGATCCTGTTATGAGAGTAACCGATCGTTATGCTAGACTCGGTGCTATGTATTTACTGGGATTGCATAATCGCTCTTCAAACTGGGACATGTTGTATAAACTGGTGTGTTGCGTTGTAGAAATATTAACGTATACATTGCCAGAATCAAGTCGTCACACCCTCCATAAATATCCCACGCTGATGGCGAATACGATGTACGGGATGCCTGGTTCCCAACACGACACAGTATACCTAGTGGTGCAGAACTGAAAAGTTTGCCTGCATGTGTAGATATGTATGACAACTGCATCGGCGGAGAAGAGTAAAGGACAATACAGGGGGTTACCTGGATCGCTATTTCTCATTTGCCAACTGTAGGCTATACTCATCTGAACAGCTAGAAACATTTCGATCAAGCCATGATTAGACGATGTAGAATCGGTCGTACACGACTAACTCACGAGCATTTGCTGAAAAAAAAAAGCCAGCCCCGAGGTGTTCCATGCCACGAAGATCTCACGGTGAAACATATTCTTATCGAGTGTATAGATTTTAAAATTGTAAGAGATAAATTTTATCGAGCAGCTACTTTGGAAGATCTTTTTAGTCGATTAAAAGAAGATTGTATTTTAAATTATTTCAGAGAGATTTGTTTTATAAATTTAGGTTTGTTGTATAAATTTTAATATATTTACATGTTTGAAAACATTAATTTACTGAGTTATTAACTTGAATACTTAGAATTTTGTTCGCTCGTCGATATATAACTGAGCTATTGCTGAACGCAACATTACACCTTAATTCTCTCTCTCTCTCTTCCTCCATACATGTAGATGAACATTGATATATATTCTGACATTTCCTGTGGATCACAGATGCCATATGGATGGATACAAATGTCAGATCCAATATTCTGTAACCACGGTTCCATAGCTTTGCATTAATGTGCTGTACTGACTTGAATACTGTTGGTCAGTTACTGATTGAACACCATGAGTTTATTTCATAAATGAAACACAGGGTGACTATCTTGACTGTTACTGATTGGTGGAGAATTTGTTAACTGAACAGTACAGCACGGGGACCTTTCATATCATTAACGTCCCGTTACCAAAATGAACTGGTAGGAAAACAGACTCGGTGCCTGAAAACTTTTCTGGGTTCACAATATAATATTGTACTTCATGCCAACTGAACAATTTCTTGCATATGTAATATTTTATTTTTGCCACTTCTATCGCACCTGTTCTGGGGCCATTTTCTCACCTAAACATACGTGGTCCTTTGTGTTTGTAACATAGTAGTAACTTGTTGGTAGCCAGACATTAGAACATTCATAGTATCCAACTGACAGATCAATACATGGTTGGTTATCGGATTTTGTTTTTGTGGCCAACGGCTGATTACTGAATGTTGGATCTGCTGCGTGCATGTACACCAGTGCCCATATGTCTATATACATATGCTAAGATTCGCCCTTATTCAGCCTATAGTATCGTTCAGTTGTATCTCATTTCGCTCGAATGTTTGTCAGCTGAAAATTTAGATTTTATCATACACCTGGTGTCTGCGAGTTATCTAACAAAACTATATATGTGGCTCTAGACATCATTGTATAATAAATATTGTCCTATTTCTACATACATGTAGTTGTACATTCCACGTCTATGGAGCCTAGACAGTGTTATACATTCGTATATTCCACAAAGTATATAGCGAATACCATTGAAATGATAGTTAGAACTGAGCTCGATCTTGCGCATGGAGAATAGTAAATGTTTTCTTGGAATTCCAAATTTTTGAATTTTCAGGTCGTGTGAATCCTCAAGAGTATATGATTGTCGGGATTCCCAGGACTTGCAGGGATTTTATTACTCATTTACAGGCAATCTCCTAAAAAAGTATTCCTATTAGGCACACGGCGCGCCTGAGGAGTGGAACAACAATCGGTCTTCATAAATGGTCATTTTGGTTGCTTGTTGTGGTGATATGCTGGCGGCAGTTTGAGAAATATCTTTGCCTTTTATTTGCCCATATCTGACAATTTCGGTTGTCCTGCCTTCAGCCATATAGACGCGTAATTAACCTTTGCTTGATTTCTTTGCTAACGAATGACACGTCTCGCGAGTCTGGCTATAGTGTGTTTGAGTCTTGATAGTTCCAATGCAATTGGGTTTCTGCTGATCCATAGGCCATGTTGACAGAATGTCACCTAGACAATGTATAATCTTTAAAACGGCTCGACCATGAGAGTGCTCCCAAAGGTATTGACCTCAAACTTCTTCGGAAATGATCAGTCGTTAAAGAGTCAACTAATCCTTCATCACCTTGCTAAGCGTTTTCGTCGCAAACCCTGTTGAACCAGTTTGACCTTGAGGCGCCATGTAGTTAATTTCCATTTGTGTTAACATTTGTGAAGAGTCATCTACATGGACCTCGCCTTGCTATTTCAGTCAAAAAAGTGTAAAGGCAATATTTGAAATCCGACGAATATGTTAGTGAAATTGAGACCTATCTCCGTGTTCCAGTTTACATCATATCCTCACCGGCAGAAATTATATCCGCTGTATCAAGCAGATTTACAATGACGGTTTGTTTTGAAGCGCGACAATGACTGTGTCGCAAAATATGCTACACAACGGAGCGGCTAGAAATTTCTGGAAGAGTACCTTTAGCACAGCCCACCTTGATCTAAAACTGCGATTTTCACATCGAAATCAGTTTTTTTAATAAACTGATTTCTGTGTGAAAAGTCGATAACGGGGAAGGGGGAAAAATATCAAAGTTTCTCTATCTTTCTCACAGCTTGACAGCATGATTTAAATCTCTATATCTTGCCGACACGATCTTGACGTCTCTAAGGCATTTGACAACAATGTTACCGGGCCGCTTAGATTGAAGTTAAATATCGAAATTTCAAATGCTCTCACGAATTGATATCGAACGAAAATATTGATAACGAATCTCCAAAGACATTCAACCTATTTTGAAATTGCTACATTTTTTGTCCAGGGCAGATGCAACATGGAGGTCTCTATCGGCCTTGTTGACTGACATTTCGATATTACTTGATATTGGCGGGCATTCTGGAGAATTGGTAGACAGAAAATAACCCATCGGATAAGCCTCAGAACTCTATCGATTCTCAACGTCTGAACAACGATAACTCTATATAGACGTTTAAAGATCAGAGAGAAAAGGAACAAAGGCGGTGATTAGAATGTATCGATCTGCACAATAATCACGGAACAATTTTTGCATGTAGATTAGTCAACGCGGTATCAATTTTCCGCATGGAATACATTTTAATAAAAGAAGTTCAATCAAATCTATTGCCACGCTAAAAGAGACTCACGCAGCTCAAATGACACGGGCCACTGGGTAGCATAAGACTTTTGCAGAGGAGAAATACAGAGCATGTGCTGGTGTTTCAGGGCCGTAAATTCCGAAAATCATCTGGTTGAACATACATGTACACATGTAAAAAAATATATTCATGTATGCTAATATAGAGAGACTCTATAATAATGACATTGTCTGATAAATATATCGTCTGATAATGGAAACAATTTCAACAAACTACTTTCGTGGTTATTCGTCTATCGGAGAGAAATAAAGCTTGTGTTTGTTTGATCGCTTGTTCATGCCTTTGGACTGTGGACGAGAAAAACTTCTGCGGACGAGAGCTGCCTACTCAGTATCGGGTCTGGCTTTTATATCTCAGCGATCCTAGCTGTTCAACCAGTCTTTCCGTCCATATTGTCTCTCTCTTCGTGTACAATTCAAACTATGTGAGAAATAATTCACTAGCAGACGCCATTCGATATGCCGTGAGAGGACAACATATAAGGGTTAAGGATGATCTCGCGTGATGGCTAATGGTGGCACATGCGCATCGCGTCTGAACACGGAGAAGTCGTTAAAAAGTTTCACGGCGAAATTAGACGAGATTCACGAGATGTAATTTTGTCGGATGGTCAGTATTGCTACTGTCCATCGGATGATCAAAGCACTCCAATACGGGGACTCGTAAGGATCCATCATTGGGTCTGATGAATCTAAACGGAATATTCTGAGAAGCCATATCTGATGAACTCTACCCATCATTCTAGTCAAGCTTATCCTCTACCGCAGCGCAGGTCCTACCGAACGGTAGCCAAAAAAGCCTACATATGGATGCATAGATTAAAGCCATTTATCACCGTTCCTGGTTGTTTTTTGTTTTTAATCAAGAGCCAATGTCACAGCTGTCCTACTGGTGACATATCCTGGCATGAGTCAAGCTTCTTTCGTTGATGTATCCGTCTCTCTGTCTCCATCCGCCCTCACAGATCTATGCCTTCCCTTCTTAATCTGCCATATACAAAAATACAGAACAAAACCTGCCCTAGGCGGTACCTGTCAGTATAATGTACAAAAAATCAGTTCATCGCAAACGGCGCTGTAGCTTTTAATATATATAGCTATAGACATATCCTGAAGCCATGAACCGGAACTACTTTAAATGAAAATACAACCAATGTTCTATTATTTTTAAACCAAAAATGATTTCATTTCAATATGCGAATCATTTCGACGTCAATAGGCATGTAACAATCCCCAATGATACGTTGATTATGTTATTATACAATGCACAGAATGTAGTGAAATAACGAATACGCTGGTGACACGTGCAAATGCCCACGTGAAGACTCGATCTCGTGAATTCTCGCGATACTATGATAACTGAAAATTCTTTAAGGAAGACGGCTGGTTACTGAATGTCGGATCTGGCATTTTTTTCGTATATTTCGAAAAAGCTCTACTGTCGATCCACTAACCTAATTTCGCAGCTATTAGCTTCTTCGATATCACATTGAAAATGTGATACAGCTATGATAGAAAACTTGTATCGCACCTTTACATTCTTGTCAAGATAATTTTCGATTCTGTTTGGACTTTGTTTATGCTAAGATATTGTGAACTGAGAAATAAATTATTAGAGTCGTGATCATTTATCTGGCTTGTCACACTCGTTTGATAAAACCAAAGGAATCTCACTAAATCTCGTTTCATACGAGATTTATCAAACTCTTGTGATAAAAAAACCCCCAGATAAATGACCACGTGTATTCGCTCATTACGGATATATACAGGGTTGTATTTTGTATTAAATAGGAGATTCCAAAGGCTTATGGTCTCCCATGAATATATACTTGAAAATGGATGAAGCAATTAGTACGGATTGATGAACCTCTCCATATGCCTCATGGACAGCCTTAATGGATTGTCGCAACCGAATGAATATAAGAATCGAAGACAGCCGAGTTCGCGCGGTCAGTCGTACTTGATTTTCAGAAGGAATTTTACGCGGAGAGCGTCTCAGATCAGACATAAAAGACACAAATTTTACAGAAACAAATTCCCTGGCACATAAATCGAATATCACTAGTCTCTCAACTGTCAAGAGGTTATGACTGTTTATAACCGCTATCTTGATGGGATATCTATAAGTCCTTCACGCTGAGATATCCAGCTAACGTGTCTCAGAGCGGCGATCCGGGCAGCGAAATTCATCTTACACGATATTCCCTGTGGGTCATGCAGGAGAAACGTCTTCTGAGGACGATTGGAGTGACGGCACAAATTTAATCGACCCTCGGTGTGAGACTCAACGAGGTCTTGATTCTGGTCTCCTAATTATAAAATACCTCCGCAAGCTTGTTTTCATGTGTATTATCTGCAGTATTATAGGGAAAAATCAATAAGGCCACAATCTGTGATATTCGCGCCAAGGTGCAAGCGGTGATAACATTGTTTGTTTTAATAACTTTTCTCTTATTATTCATAATATAATTATATAGTTGTCATCCTTTTCATTTTGCAGACATGAACCAGGCTGGGATAGCCATTTTTGATTTACCATTCAATTTCACCGCATGCGCATTTGACGATAACGGGCGTCAGATCCGACATTCAATATTTAGCCGTCGTCCATAAAATAATTGAACTTTTGTGGTAGCCTAATTGGCACGCGCAGGCGCAGTGTTAGCTACCATTTGCGCATGCTCTTAGACGGAAATCTAATAAACCGTATAACCTTTTCTTAATAAAGGCTATTCGATTTAGAGCAGACAGTTCCGCGGGTCTTTCTCATAAAACGCTGTCGAATGTGTTAATCATCTCATCGCCTGCTGGTCTGGCCTTCGCCCATGCATGGAGCTATAAATGAGATGGTCCATGCGACTTCGTCAAGACGACAAAATCATGTACCGCTATGCATTTGGGTCAGAGAAGAACACATAGCCAGCTACCAACGTGCTACACAGCCTTTCCGTATCGATGGTCAGAATCTTTGTCAGATTTACTGATTTTCTTAATAATACATCAAACATGAAATACAATCTAGCATATTAATGGCTTGGTAACTAGGACTGTATAGTTATTTACATGATGCAAAATTCAATGATATCACATGCAAGAACTGACTTTATTCGTAGACTGATACCGTGCCCCTTTAATTGCGCTGTTCAATCAGTCTATTCCATATAGAAAATTCCCAGTGCAGGTTCTTTTCCTAACATGTTTCTGACGGATCCTATAGGATTGTTTTTTAAAATAACCTTGGGTAAATCCAGAATCCCAGAAACTATGAAGTTTTTTGAAGAATTATTTTGGGTTCTTACAGTATCTTTCATGTTTCAAAGCAAATTCCTGAATTACCAAGCATGAGTTTTGCAATAGTCTCGGTTTGATTTTTCTATCAATTATATGTGGATAAACCTAGCTCGTTAAACTCGTGCTTGTCCGTTTCATAACATCGTTAATGACATGAAGTCTCACCTTGTACAGCAAGCAAATTTACAGAGTACCACATTAACTTAGTATGTTTCTCAAACCAGTAGGCGTCCAAGTTGTCATCGTGTTAACACATAAACTGCTAACCCACATGTTTAGCGAGGATTCACCGGGTTCAGTCTCTCCCGTACTCACGGATTAACAGATCGACCGACACTCGAACACGATTCTAATTGGCAGTAACTTGTACGTTCTTGACTTGTTGAAATATCCGAATTTGACAAGTCTGGAATGCGCAGAACTTTCATCTGACAGTTGTCAGATATTTAGAATTGCGAGTAGCGAGACGGTGCGAGCTGGGTTGGAGTTAACAAGCCTGTGTCTCATTAAGGGATTATATAACCAGATCTTTATCTATGGATGTAGAATTATATCCGGCCGGAGCTCCGGTGTCATGTGGAATTATTCCATCATGCGTTTAAGGCAATTGGGAACAGCCGATTACGATATATTGGAACATACCTAGAAAATTAATTAGACTGATTCCTACATTTATTGCAATGCAAATGATTCGGATGACGGTCTTTAAATACTATTGTAATACCAAGCGTAGGCTCCGACATCAATATTCAGCGGTCGTCCATAAAAGAATTTCCGCGTCAATAAGATGCATAATATTGAATTTGCTGCACCCCCAAAAATATCATTTTTTTGTGAGTATGCCACAGATCCAATATGAGTTTGGTGTAATCCTATATCAAACTGTAGGCTATAAATTCACCAACATACGATACTATAGACTGTTTTATTGGGTAGGGTAGTATATCCTTGAATCGTTATATTATCAGGTTGTTGTATCAAGGAACGCGGAATTTCTGCAACTGAAAAACAGAAAAGTCCTCCCTAAAACTAATAATCTTCATTCAATAACTCAGTAAGAACTTATTTTATGGAACGCAGGGATATTTCATCACAGCTATATGACCCGAAATAATGGACATATTACTCCAGTAACACTCTACCATACAAGTTCAGCCGTACGAAATTGGAATAATCACACATCTCGAACAGAACGTCTCCTTGATCTTGACATAAATAACCTGAAAACCGATAAGCCCATGAAACAAGTTCATGAAGTTAATCGTATAGAAACAAATTGACACGACGCGGTTGTTGTTGTGTTATCATGCGAACGATGTAATTTAGCGGCAATAATTTGCGTTGTGTGAGCCGTCCAGTCGGTCATTTTATAAGGATATTTTGCCCAAAGGCTGACTCCTTGACCGCTGTAGACGGGATTTTGACGCCTCTGTAATTAGGATCTTCAGACGCGGCAGCATGTCTGAGCAGTGTCTCTTGATTGTTAACCCTATGTGACAAACAAGGTCAAGCGCTGTTTCTGTCACGGAATGATTGACAGTTGGTCAGATTTTCGACGGACACTCATCAGTTCTATGTCGTCCTATCTCGTTATCTCGGAACACGATTTCTTCGTAATTTGTCATAACATCGACATTAACATGTCATATCTTTAAATAATTATAACGCAAATTTTTGCCGCTAAATTCTCATAATGGTATCCACAGTGTCAAATTTCAAAAAAAAGAAGGGAAATCCTGTACCAGATTTGAGATCGAAGAGCATACGGTAAATTTTCGAATATCGCTGAGCAAAAGTAGTTACGGTCTTTTTAGATGGTGTTAGGGTACCCAAATGCGTCGTCAGCGGATCTAGTTTTTATTCTTTTTACTGTAATGAATCGTAAATGTCTTTACTTCAATCTATGGATATTCAGAACGAATCTAGTAAACTATTCTCTAAAACGAAGGTTATATTTTCTCATTCACAATTTGGTCGGATTTTGGTCGACTCGTCCAAATATTTTTGTGGCAGTGTGTCCAGTTGGCTTGTTTGACTCTACAAGCTCCATCTCTAAATCAATCCATAGGACCAACTACCAAGATTAATTTCTTTCTGAGTTGAAGGTAACCTTCACTAGGCATTTTTTTAAAGAAATGATTCTGTGATGAAACAATAGATTAATACAAATAACAACAGATACAGTGGATAACTAATTACTGCTTAAAACAGTTTAAGGACTTGACAGTGCAGCTGCGTGGCTATTTATCAGTAGCCCGCAGTCCTTAAGCACATTTTAGTGTGATTAATGAAGTGTCAGACCTATCATATGTCGGTGTTTGATGGTGAAGGATATAGCCTCAGAGCATTTCATTAGCTAATGGTGAGGGCATCTTCATATCAGCGCTGTGCTGACAGCACACCGGTTGCGGAACAACGCCTGGACATTATCGGATGTTTATGGCATCGCGCTTCCTCGGTTTCCAAGTTTTGGGTTTACCGGTATAGGGAACATCGATTTGCATGTGGCATAGCGACTGCCTCGTGGTGTGGTTCCCAAGTTAAAATTTAGCTATTATTTCACTTGGTCTGAACGTTCAAAATGTTACCGGACCAATTGGTAATATATTTTATATATATTAATCGTCCATTTATATGTCAAATACAGATACGTGCATATACGTTACCAATGAATCCATACTGTACTTGATATGTATACGAAAGAACCCCGACACCGTGTGTTTCCACATGTTATTCTTGTACATCGAATTATTCTTTTGGTACATCTGTCTCAACAGTCTAGTATCTCTTTGGTATACATGCGCACATCTGCTGTATATTAAAGTATACATAAGATTAATCGAATCTGATGCATTAGTCAAAATTAAGTAAGAAGTTAGGCGAAGTTAATCGAAGCCAGGAGATTACGAGAGAAAACCTCCATCCTACGGTCAGCCGGCACGCCTGGGCCAAAGGATACTAGACCACGTAAAAGTTCTACATGCCAGAGTCAAACTCCAGTTGTGCGTATTTAATAAATGATGACTGTGTTTTTAACTATTTGTATTTATCTGTTGTCAGTTGGTTCATTGAAAACTGTTGACCGCTTCTCTCCTGCAGGAAACTAGCCTATGTTTATGTATACTATGATTGTCATTTTGAATTTGGTGCTAATACTGTTATATGGAATATGGAATAGGTCTTTGGATTATAGACGCGGATATTCTTTAATGGACGACGGCTGAATTATGAATGACGGACTAGACGCTTGTAACGGGTAGAATATGTAGCATACAGGAGCGAGGTCTGTCTTGAAAATCTTCCACTGCGCTGCAACTCTATCAACGAAAAATAATATCGAAAATCGAGATTAGACCCGGTATCAAATAATATATATAAAAGTATACCGAATGTACATTTTCCTAATACACGGTCGTCGATATAAATCTCACTTCTGATAGTCGATGAGATGCCATCGTTCAGTGTTAAAAATGTTAGCTCTGACATGCAACAGTCAGCCGTCGTCCATCAAGTATTTACTCGTCTATAATCGAAACACCTCATTCCCACGACGATATTGGCACAGCAATTCAAGCATACCAGGTTGGTTGGTTGAAGTTTAACGTCGCACCTAATCTTATTGGTCACACGGCGTCGAGGACCCAAACAAACACACCCTAGAAAAACCCCAAACCCAACAAAAACCTAACCAAAACTAGAAAAACTTTACAATTTCGAAAATTAGGCTCTACAGACTCTGATCACAATGGGTCATCCGAGAGCCTTCAAGCATACCATAGAAATATCGATATAAACGCAAGCTATATGTAGTTTGCTGCGAAAGAGCACCCTCCATTCGGCACGAATTATAGAGAGAAAATATTGTTTTCATGGCACGCGCGGATTAGCTGGGTGGAGGAATGCGCAGCGTGTTGATTGGTCAGTACTGCGCGCGCAGTGGAGGGAACAGGGCGAGAAATTTAGGAGATGGAACTCATTCTAGGTGCAGTGCGCGTCTCGAACGGACGTTTAAATTAACCTGTATTTTGAGTGTGACCCCTTGATGGCTACCGGATTCATCGGATTGGGACAGGTACCCTCCAAAATGCCATTGGCCGGGGGGCTTAGGACATTTAGTTTGTGTAGGGTTTACATTTTGATAGCAAATTCTTAACATAGATTCCCAGTAGTGGGTTATATATACATTTGATTATGTGTTGGCTTCGAATAAGGGTCGAAGCGTGGATAGACCTCTAGTGGCTACACCTACACCGGGCCAGTGGCTGCATCTGCACCGGGTCATTTTGTTTCCAAAATATCGTGTTTTATCACTTATTGATGATGAAGTGAAAACGGCATGTTTTCTCCGTACCCGTTCTGCATGACAATGTGCTCTTGACGGCCAGTACTCCAACCGCCTATGGAGAGAATAGACCGTGATACATATTTGAAGGTATTGGAATATCTTATTGTCTTGACGATACCATTTAACACTTGACCGTTGTTCTCTTGAAAGAAATTAGCTTATGTTTATATAACTAACTTGTGTTTATGTAATAGTTTGTGTTTATATAACTGGCTTGTTTTTTGTGGTTTTGGAGGCGATAGTGTTGCGTTAATAAGGTATTCCATTACGAACATGTGAGCTCTTCATAGACGATGCGACTAATTTGCACTATCAGAAGAGTGTGGCCAGAGCGTTCAAAAAGTTTGACAAGACTGACAAACCTGATAAAAAATGTCATGAAAGAGATCGTAAAGTCAGGTATTTTGTCTGTTATATTAAGTTTAGTCAGTTATATCTGTACCATGTGATGTGTTTGGTTGCCCCGACAATTCCTTTCTGACAATATATGTCCCGCTGGTATTCTTCATTAATTCACATGATGGATTTGGGGAAGGGTGGAGTGGTATCGACTCGGAAACGTTATGTGGCTGTTATGGAAAACGGCTGATTAATGAATGTCCAACTTAACAAACTCTCATTACATGCAAGTCTATAGCTGTTTATTTTTGTCTTTAAATTCCCATTTCACTGAGAGAGAGAGAGAATTTAGCAACATTTCAGCTTTTTTGCGACGATCAGACAAAAGTCTAAGTCTTCAAGTTAATAACTTAGTAATCCAACGCATTCAAACATACACAGATTAAAACTTATGCAACAAACCGATTTCTCTCAAATAACCCACTGCAAACAATTACAAGGTATTAGTTGATTTCCATAGACAGGATTTATTTATTTTCATTACAACTTTGCTAACTTTTGATCATGTAAAGACTTTACTTCAAGAAAGCGTCCACATCGGCCTTTTTTTTAAATCAAATCGTTGACTCTTGGAACATGATGGCATACTGCTAATAGAAATAGCGAGTCTAAATCCCCTAATTTGGAATTTTTCTGCGTTCTGTTTCCTCGGAACATGACTGGCATAATGGTCTAATGGTCGAACATGTTCTCGCACTTAACCCTAATACCCTCGTGATATGGCTCGTATCCGTTTGGAAATCAAGCCTAAGTCTCTAAAAGCTCTGATATGTTGTATTCTTATGCCTCATTTCATCAGTGTTTGTGTTTGAGACTTCTACAATATCTTGTAATATTCCATAGAAATAAGGAAATTTGAAGAGGCTTCCTCAGAAGCATATTGGTTATCATTTTCCTAACAATCACACTGGTATGACTATATATAGTATCGCAATTGACAGTGTCTGTATTGTATGACAGAACTCTTAAGTATATGCATGCATGCTTTTTTTTTATCTCATCTTTCTAAGCAAGGTACTTCAATATTGCGAAGTTGCCTGTAGTCTATACGTTAATTCTCTTTACCATGGTGAATCTTTTCGCGTTAGATTACATTCACAAGTTAGACGATCGACTCTATCGAAGTATGTGCCCTATACACATTCCACATAAGAACCAATAACGTTGAAAACTGTGAGTGGGTGACATTTTGAGACAGTAGCTAGCCAGACTCACATGATTCCCATTCGCGTGCAAATGTATCACACAAGCCCGACATAAACCCCAGGAGAAACTTTCCGCACAAACCCCGCATTCCTTCCCCATCCACCAACAATTAAACGCAACACGAAAATGAAAAATGATGCAGGCGTACTGACAAGAAGTCAAATGAACACACAGGCAAATATACTGACTGCATTTCTATAAAAACATCACAAGAACCAGAAGTGCTCCCTGTCATGATTTGTATCCCCGCTACACTTTTACTGTGTTTGTTCCTGTTAACATCTTGAATACCATGACCACGCACCCCAGCACCGGCTTGAGCCTCACATCTAAGCAGGTAAGGGTATAAGGTCCCAGGACATCCTATGGATAAATTCCTTACGAGTACAACGTCTACGGTGGAAAAGTTTCCCAGGGCAATCGGTGCACGTGAGTGTAAGACTTGTTACAGGACTTGTTTCAGGCTTTGAAATATGCACCTAAAATATTCGAAGTGTCACAAGGAAAAATGAAAAATAGTTCTTTAGGCGCGGATTGATCGGAAAGCTTTTACCTAATGGTAATATGTGTCATTTTCCTGCTGCCGTTCTGTCCATTAAATAGAAAGCATTTCCAGACAAGGCGTTATGCTATATCCATACACACCGGTCAGCTTACGACAAAAACAGTCGAAACGGCCACCGACCTTTTCAGATAGGACTAAAAAATGACATGCACTTTTAACTTGAGAGGTAAGACAAAGCTGGTTGTCATGGACACCATAACTTCATGAGAGTCGAAATCGCCTCTATGGCAACAGCCACCTAAATCCTCACAGAGGAATTTACCTGGACATTTGTGGTCATTCCAATGAGTTCTTTAGTCATTGCCTCTATTATAAATCTCGTCACATTTCATTTCCCGCGCTTGTTTTGCATTAGCATGTCGGTATCCCAAGCCTGCGGTTTTTGCTTTGACTTTCGATGTCGAATTCAGCCCGACATCAAATCAGTTTGATCAGCGATGAAATTCAAATCAGTCACATTTCATACTTCGCAGCGGACTGGCGTAATCAGCTGGCTAAGCGCGTTCACTGATTGGCTTTAGAGGATCTATTTATATCCAGCTATGGGTAACTAAAAAAACTTATTTGGTATCGATTTTAACAAATCGATCGATACTGGCTCGCGAGGATGGGCTATACACGACTGGCTCTGTATATAATTACAACACGTATAAGGGAAGTGGGGAGAGGTGCCGACATACTTACAAAGTGACATGACTTCACAGTATAGTCTTCTGGTTAACCTATTATAAAGCACATACCAAGAATCTAACGATTCGTGACATGTGTTGTATCTCAGGCACGCTTTTGTTGTACCTGTCCATGTGACAACTTGGGTGACATGACCACACGGCCCCTAGCACCGGCATAAGTAGTATTAGATACAAATCTAGAGAGCTATGATGGAAATACTCTGACAACTCGTATATTGGCAATTGGTGAGCTGTGTCGCTGTGACAACTCGTACACTGGGCATTGGTGAGCTATATCGTCGTCAGAAAATGACGGCATTTAACACAAAAGACTAGACTGTAAGGCCCGATGTCGACCCAGCATCAACTTCCCAAAATGCCAACATATATCAGAGACCAAGCTGATCCCTAATCCAAGCTGATCTCTGCCACTCAATGCGGTTAAGGACTTTCATGGTAACGAATCATCATAGGTTCGAGCAACGCTTGATGACGATTACGCGCTCCATCGAAAGCAGCACGGGAATTTTTTACTCGCAAACCAGTGAATTTCCATCAATTCCAGTTTTGTTTACAATTATTCATTATTTTGTAGATTCTGATATTTTAAGTCACTGCACACCTCTGGGAGGTAATGGGTCAGTAGGGTGTCAAGGGGAGTTCGCACTGTATGCCCAATGCACTCGCGGAAGCTGCGTTTGTGACAATATCTGAAAATATCCCTCTGTTTTAGCTATAAAATTTTATGAAGCCACCATACCATTACGTTTTACGTAGATCGTTGACTTTCGACGCTGAAATGTTCCCTGAATTGTGCCTCGATTAATGGTAGGGCAAATGTGTTTTGCACACTACAAGAGTCCCAATGCATGTATATTGCGGATCTAATAAATTATTCTAGATTCAGGAATACACGCAAAATATATTCACTTCGCCAGAAATGTTTTTATCCGTAAAAGTTCGACTTTTTTTCTAGGCACCAAGCAATTTGATGAAGGCTATTTGTCATAATATAGGTATATAGCTTCTTCTTTCAAAGTGATATGCATAATCTAACATACCAAAATGGGCCATCCCTACCTTGTATATATTATCTTTCTAGAAATCGAAAGCAAAACCGTGTCGACAGAAGTTATTTACAATGACTTGTAGCAAAGTAGAAACTTAGGCGCAAACTTACTTTGATGAACGGAAATTCGGAAACCGATGTCTTGTTAATGCAAGGCATGAAGTGGTTTCTCCTGCGCCAACATGAGCAGGCTTTTAATCTAATAGAAAACTCTTGCCGACGGAGAACCATCAAAAACGACCTGTCACACTTAACTCCGCACGAGGTGCTGTGTTTTTTCAACTGATCTGCCGGCTCTGTCGTACCATTGTCGCGAATAATGTTCCTCTCTGCATCGAGAGTTATGCAAAGCCATGCAAGTGGAATTTAATGTTCTTTTGCTTAAATCGGGTAATTAGTGAATAAGTCAGTTGAAGCGACTCGCGTTATAAGCAAATCAACACGACATTTCTCCATCACAGGATAACATTACAATGATTTCTCCGCTGGCCGATTTGACATTAAACGAGTTAATGCTTTCTTCGGCTTGTTCTTCAACGGTTCACAAGCGAGACACAGCATTTCGCGGCGGAAGGGATAAATCACTGCGATGGAAAACAGACCGCTGGCCGTGCAGCCTTACAGTCGTGTACGGATTGTAGGGTGTTAAACTCCCTTAAACTGTTGGCAATGGGCGACCAAAATAACCCGCTATTCATAAGAACTCGTGGTTGAGACGAGAGAGTATGTAACTGCACTCTGTGCACATGTAAATACGAGTTAAATCGAATGCTGATAGCATGAGGAATGCATACATCTTCTTGTCTGTCCTATAAATCATTCGAAGGAAAGCCGCCATCGTAACGGAACGGTGGTAGTTCCATTCAACTCATCATGCCTTTGTCTCTATAAAATAGGATAATAATTGGTTTTGTCTCGAGATAATTGTAGTTTAATTCAATATAATTGTCAGTTGGGTTATAACAGGGAATCCCTTGTCAATCAATTATGGTAATTACACCTTTAAGAATACTGGCGATTCCGAGAATACAATTTCATATACTTCCGCTTTGGTCGTCTCATCAATACCTGGCTAGCTCAATTTTTCTTCTGTGAGCGAAATTGGCTAGGGCTTAGATGTATGCTGTGTGTAGTAAGCCTTAGTTTCAATTTAATATGAAATTTGATTTGAACTTTTATTCGAAACAAATAGTTCTAAGACGCCCACAGTTTGTGAATCGATCAATAAAGATGTTTCGGTAGAATTGAAAGTGGCTCGTTTCATTCTTGAATGTAAGTCTTCTTTTTCCAATTTAATCACCAGAGGTCATCCATTTTTCGGTGGGTTTATGGATGACACAAAATAAATAATATTTTATACACAACTTAATAACCGAGTGAACTCGAATACGTACTTTCTCAGGATAGTTAGACGTCTCCTTTGGTCGGGCTGTTGAAAGCGCTTGTTCTGGTTTTGCATCGGGGGATTGAAAGCCCTTTGCAAGAGAAGGAGCATTACAGCTTTTGTTTCCAAGTGAGGTTTCATCACCTCGTACTTTCGCCTAACACTTTAGCGTTGTGTTTCGAATGGTTTGGTGCAGAAAAACCGGCAATGATTCTATCCTTGATTGGAACCAGCTGTTGTTGAGCTTACTGTTCCGTCATAACATGGTCTGCCTAGTGACTTAAAACGTCGCCTCACAGATGAGTTGGGGCTGGGAAAACTTGCTCGAATGCTTAGTGTGCGATATTTGAAATAGCCAGGCAAATATAAGTTTATTCCAATAGTAGAATATAATCAATACGTCGAATATTTAATATCTTAAAATGGTAACTGAAATAAATCGATGATATTGGTGATAGAACAGAATACTTTCTGTGGATTGCACATGGATTCAGAGAAATTCAGTTTTCTCAGCGGTAATCAGGTGGACAATTCAATCAAAATGTCTGTCCCAGTCCCCAAATTGTATGGTTCATTAAAATACCATAAATGTGTATGTCCTACAGGGAGGGGTTCAGTACCAAACTTATCAAAGAATGGTGAGAAGTAGAAATAAATCACTGTGTACTTTTGAAGGCAACATGTTTTATGTTACATCAGGAAACCCAGTATATTGAATGTTATTTAAGAGTCATGTGTATTGGATACTAACTTTACTCGTTAAAAATGTATGATAGACATATATGATCTGTATTGATTTGTACTATGTTTTCGCTGCAGACCGTATGCAATACAAACATCTAGCCGGTCATTCAATATTCAACCATCACCAATTAGGAGAATTTATTTGTCTTATTTAACCAGAGCCTCCGTCAATGTAAAATGTTGTTGTTCCCGGAAAATCAGAAAGAATTAACGCGTTCATAATCAAAATACCAAATTCATATAACAGCATTAGCACTAATTACAAACAAGAACTATCTTCACAAAATGATGGGCGACGGAGTTTAAATGAGGAATTTTCTAAATACTTATTCTGCATGATATTTTTTTAATATTTAATTGCGCATGACTACTTGTTGTCAGAGCAGATCATGCCGATGTAAACATATTTGCCAGTCTGAAAAGTATGTTCCATTGGATATAGTAGTTGACCCAGTTGATAAAAAAAAATCAGCCTACTTGTCATTGTTCATGCTGGGCTCAGACCTTTCAGGTTGCCAGAGATTGTATGCTGTTTTATCGAGTAACCTTTACACAGATTGTTCTGACTGGAGATTGAGTTGAAAGACTTGCCTTGTTTCCTCTGGAAAACGAAATATCTGAATCTTTGATGGGGCTGAATCCGAGACAGGTAATAACAGCAAATTTTTTTTGGAACACTGGTGATTATCATCTAAAAATAAACAAATCATGTCAAGCTGAAAGTTCTCATATGTATTATTAACACTTTCCTGGTGTTTAGGCAAAATTAAAAAATAATGGGAATACAAATAATCATTGAAGTATTTTTTTAAACTTTGTCAAATTTTGGTACGCAAAATTTACGTCTCATGATCACCTGTCTGAAATGTATTCCTAAGCTTAGAAATATTATTATTGGTCATTTAAGTTTTCTTTACCCAATATCACTATAATACCTTCTTATCATAACCAAAATCTTTGAGAATAAGTACAGACTTCCTTTCTGAAATGGCTTTTGCATGAACAATTGGCAGTGTTCAAAAATGATTTCAAAACTTTTTATTCGAAATAATATTTACTTTTTCATAATAATATATTTCACATGATACTAAAAAATGATTTGAAAATATTCGAAATTTTCCGTGAATAAATGTTGTTGTCGTTGTTATTACCTGACAAACTTCTGGTCCAGCCCCATGGAAGAAATATATATACATGTTCAATCATCTCATTTTGCCAGCTTGATTAAAAGTCAGGGTACACTAGAGCGATCACCAGAAGTTCCCGTATGTTCTGAGTGTACAACATTGACAGAACAAATAGAACATAATAAAAATGAGATGTCTTGAATCGAGAGCTTCTATTTAACCTCGTACATTCTAATATTTGGGGATTTTCTGTCAGTAGAAATGTATTTCATGCCATTCCATTGGCTTAAATTGTTTCGGTCATCCACATGAAGTTGCGTCCATAGATACGTAACTCTCCGCATTTCGGTTGCTCCCGTACCAGGCGAGGCAACACAGAGAAAGCCCAACGAACGGGGCAGAGCATGCGTACACGACTCCGTCGAAATACAATCATAGTATACAAAATCATAGGCTAGTCTCCTTCAAGAAAGCAGGTCAACACGTTCCGGCGTGAAATCATGATGTTCCAAAAATATCAAATCCGTATTCTTAATCCATATTATTTCCGTTGTAATTTCGTTATCTCGTCGAATGACGAATCAACGGATTTTGGTGACGTGCACACTCTCGTGGGGTTCATTGAATGAGAGAGTAGCATGTGCTACTATCTTTATTTCCAAAACTAAAACCTATCGACTACCAGCTCTGTTGTCGGCTTTAGAAGATATGGGGTACATGTCATATTCTCAGATACACTGTCATGCCATCAAGCGATTGAAAGTGGAAATTCAAATCATCCCACCATCTTGAATATTCTACAATTATATGACTGTAAATTTGATCAATAGATTAATATTGTGTTTTGTTGGGTACCTAGTCACGTTGACATCAAATGTAATACTGAAGCTGATAAAATGGCTAAGGCAGCCCTTGATGATGAGGTTGATCCTGTTGGAATCCCATACATTGATTTCAGACCTGTGCTTTTGCGAGAAAGTTGTTTCAATCTTTGTGGGATGCTATGAATAATAACAAACTTCAAAAGTTCACAAAAACTGTAGGCTATACTCATCTGAACAGCTAGAAACGTTTTGATCAAGCCATGATTAGACGATGTAGAATCGGTCATACACGATTACCTCACTAGCATTTGCTGAAAAAAAGAGCCAGTCCCAAGGTGTATCCCATGCCACGAAGTTCTCACGGTGAAACATTTTCTTATCGACTGTATACATTTTAAGATTGTAAGAGATAACTTCTGTCGAACAACTACTCTGGAAGGTCTTTTCAGTCGAGTGAAAGAAGATTGTATTTTGGATTATTTGAGAGTGATCGGTTTGTTGTATAAATTTTAATGTATTTACATGTTTTTAATGCATTAGTTTACTGAGTTGTTAACTTGAATACTTAAGAATTTTGTTTGCTCTCTCTCTCTCTCTCTTCCTGATTCCAGTGAAACCCGTTGAACTGTGCTCCGCTAGTTTGTGGCTAATATTTTTAATGTGAAGCCTTTAGTCAAACTGCGTAAGCTTTTAGCATCAAACAGAATAAGCTTGTAAGACGTTTGCAGTCACGCCTATACCAGCTATACAGTTTACGTCAGTCACAGTCCGATGCAAAACGACAACTGTTGAGAAAAATTAAAAAAGGTAGCCCCTGCCTTCTCCTTGTCCATATTGGAAAGAGTCCCTCATTTCAGGTAACCCACTTCATGTGCTAAAAAAAACTGTAAGCTATACTCATCTGAAAAGCCAGAAACGTTTCGATCAAACCATGATCAGGCGATGTAGAATCGGCCATACACGATTAATTAAAAAAGAGCCAGTCCCTATAGGTGTATTCCATGCCACGAAGATCTCGCGGTGAAACATATCCTTATCGACTGCATAGATTTTAAGATTGTAAGAGATGCTATTTATCGAGCGACTATTTTGGAAGATCTTTTTAGTCGGGCGAGGGAGGACTGCATCTTGGGTTATTTGAGAGAAATCCGTTGGTTGCATAAGTTTTAATGTATATATGTTTTAATGTATTGTATGTCTAAGTTATTGGCTTGAGTACTTAGCATTTTGTTTAATCGTCGCTATATAGCCGTCATATTGCTGAACGCGACGTTAACCCTTAATCCTGTCTCTCTCTTTCCCTGGAAGCCTGCCTAAATAAACTTTTCATCTGAACTCGAATACGGATCGAAGAGACAAGGACGTATAGATACGGAGGATTTGACTTGGCGGGAACTGGTTGGATGAGGACTGCTGCCCACTTTATTTCCATTTCACCTCGGTTGTGGCGCGTAATCAGTCTAATCTTCGCCCGGTAAAAAATATGTATACCTGCAGTTACCAAGACCTCGATCGTTTTGTCCCGACTTAAGAACTCTCCATTTTTAAAGATGACCAGATTTGTCAATTCGGAAACACTTAACATTTATATTCGCCACGCTAGTCGGATTGAGGTGTTTGCACTTGGAACTCTCAAAGTTTACCTTCCACCGAGCTGCTATCTTTTTTCTCCTTTTTATTAAAGCCCATCAATTTGCCAATCAAATACGCCTCGGGCATTTCGCCACCGATGCATCTTCCAGGGAACTCCACTTATAAATTATAGATAGGTGCTTTTTATCAAGAAATGACATTTTCAAGTAACTATTTGATAAATGAGATAAGGGCTGCTCCTCTAGGAATAAATACTTCTTCTCCACATCACTTTGTCAGTCAACCCGGCCCTCTCCTCACACGCTAAAAACCCGGCGGACATGTTTAAAAGCAATTCGCCCACCTTTGAAAGGGTGATTCGTCTGGAAAGAAGAATACGGTCGAGGAAGTGAAGCCTCAGTATGACACATTAATGACAAGTGGGGATATGTATTCCGTCTTATCTTCCTCAATAAAATCTTCGTCCTAATTTATTGACCTCTCTTTGAGACCTCCTGTCTAAGACGCTGATGTATGATACATAATATTCTCCAATAAATCATCATTTTAGCACTATTTATTATTACAGCACTCACCGTATGTCACTAGCTGATATTTACGGGTATTAGTATTTAATAATCATGTCGCTATTATTCCTTACTGAAGAAAAAAATCCAGTAAAAAGCAGATCTCACTAATTTGTGGATTCAACACATGTATTATTTGGTAAGGGGAAGTAAATGTGAAAAGCGGGAAGAAATAACATCACAGATAAGTGTTGGGCGACCCCCCGAGGGTATTATACTCATTGGTTGGCTTGGATTTTTGATTTATCAGACTAAGTGGTTGATTATGGAGTAGAAGGGATATGTGAAGCAGTGAGTGAATGTGTGAGTGAATATGATTTAACGTCGCTTTCAACATTATTTCAGTCATATCACGACGTTTTGGTCTTATTCCTTTTCACAACCGGGAACCTCACGGGTAGAGTCATATTCCTTTTCACACCCGGAAATCCCGACAAACTCTCTGAGGGGCTGAAGTCTATTCTTACCATGACCTGAAGTGTGCACGATGAGACCTCTGATCAGTCCCCGGGAGCCACACGGAGCGCGAATTTGAGAAAATTTGTGTGTAAGTTCACGACGGTATGATGTTTCTTTTTCTGTCTGATTGATTCCGAATCGCGTTGGTAGGAGGGATGGTCAGCAGGGTCAATCAGCATGCAAATAAAATACAAGCGTCTACTCCGTTCATTCAATATTCAGCCGGAGAATATATTTCCATTAAAGACTTTCCGCGTCCATAATCCAAAGACGTAATTCATATAAAACATTAGCACCAAATTAAAAGGATAAATAACTAGGCTAATTTCCTGCAAGACAGAAGCGGTCAACAGTTTTCAATGATGCTTGCAAGACATCATGACGTTCCAAAAATATCAAATTTTTTAATATCAGTATTTTTAATCCATATGATATAGGTTGTAAACTCGATATCTAGAGTATGAAGTATCTCAGTCACGCTTTGATTGTTTATATGAACACTATGAGGATCTTGAAATATTTAGGTTCATACGGCCCCTAGCCCGGGTTAAGCGAATTAGACACAAGTTATGAAACGTACCGCCATAGATCTTGCACGCTACGCTCGTATTTTGCTAAAAGCATGCGATATGTATCGCCAAATCTGAGAAAGTTCGAGTGAAGGCGCTTGATGATATAACCCTGTTTTAAAAGTTTCTGAAATAATGTTTTGTGACGTAAAATTACCATTAAACGTTACCATGTATCACTCACTCAAACAAGTCCTCCTAACAAAAGTTTTGAGGAAACATTTCTCCAATCCTGAGACGCAAATATACATTTAAGTGCATTTTATTCAAATTGTTCATAACCAGTACGGCTGTATATTGTTGATTGAATTGATAGCCACAGTGATAGGACGACAGCCAGGGCTGAGATTATATGCGGAGTTGAAAATCCTAACCTTGTAGTGACCTGATCTGGCTACAAAGTGCAGGCGAAATGGCGTTGAATTTATTTCTTGCTCGGATAAATGGATTATTCCATAAAGTTGGAGGATATGTCAATGGAATTCAGCTGGGGCTACTTTCCAAGAAACAGGGCTTGACCCCTGTCACTAAATGGCTATTTCGTTGCGGACAGAGTCCATCTAAGACCATTAGAGATGCCTTGTTTCTACTCTTCCTTTGACCCGAGTTCAGTTACTTGCGTGCATCGAGTGCTCTTTAAATATTCAACACGGGAAATGAGGAGTTCGTCGATTTTAATACAGTTTTAGTTCAGATTTGTGCCTCTGTGCCATCCGCGCCGTATCTAATCAAGACTGGTAACACGTAATCTATATATAGACGTTGGTAGTCGAAGACTTTCGTAAAAGAAGAAAGTTTCCGGGGATATAACATTTGAAGACCACTGTCTGCGTGGAAATTGGATCAAATTATCTCACCGCTGAAATTTTCACAGAATGCGGAATCGTCGGACGCTCATAAAAGCCCCGAGAAAGAACCTATACACGCGTCCTGAATATATTTAGGGGAAAAAGTCAAATTCTGGTTTTCCCAAGTGGTTGGCTTAATAACCCTTGTCAATAAATAGCAATATGCTTGTTAGTATTTTTTGTTGAACATGTTCAATAGCAATGAGTTTATTTTATCAGTTTATTCTATCGACACAGGAATAACGCAAGAGGTCGGTATAACAAAGCAATTACTGTTCCTTAGAAAATAAATACAACCCACGACCATTCCTTATATGCAATACGTTTGGCAGCGATAGCAACCTTCATATCATCTCTGTGTACAGTCTATAGAAAGTTTTTACTAGACAGTTTATATCGGACCATTTCATCAGGAACACTTCTTCCCTGGAGCCAATCTCCACAATTGGACACACAAATTCTCCTACTAAATTACGATAACTTATCTTTTCTGAACGACTTGAATTATCTGTCTGAGAGGGCAACTATGGGCAGCCATTAAATTGAAGAGACGCTTTCAAAATGACCCATGGAACTTGTGACACTCGGCTTACAGACATGAAGGGTTCTTATCCCTACGCGAGAAACTCGAAACGTCTATCGTATAATATTGATAGAAGTAAATGAACCACCTGCCATTTACATTGATCAGAGTTGGAACATCGTTGAAATATTGGGAGCGCTAGTAAATGATAAGCTAATTGACCCATACAATAACTATCCAACCTCGGTTTCTCTCGAGACTGAAAAGAAAGATTGCCGGTCGGAGAGCGAACCTTACGGTCTTAATCAACAGCGGGATGCGATATTGGAGGATTGCTCGCATGCAGACAGTTTCCGCGTGGCGCGGAGCCCATGTCGATAGGCGGCTTCTTGATGTAAGTGTATTGAATACAAGAGAAACTCGGCCTTTAGGAAATTAACCCTCGGGTAATCCTGTTTATTTGATCGGATTCATCAATTGCTGGAGGCCACGATGAGCGGAGACTTCGGACTATTGTCACAGATCTGATGAGACCTTATTCAATCCCTCCTCAAAATTTGGCCAATTCCAGTCATCTCCTGTCCTGTCGTTTCACCGCCATTTCAAAGCGATTTTCAATCTCACTGACGCGTGTTGCCAATCTAGCTGTCGAATTCGGCGTTTTCATACCCGGTCATGGGTGTTCGTTTAAAAAGTTTCTCTTGATTGTATAGAGATAAGCCAAAACGTTTACCAGTTTGGCATCTGATTATCACATCATGTCTACAGTAACAGACGAGGAGAATATCCGTGTGAGTTCGTTCCAGATATATTTGGAGCCAGCAACTCAGATATGCACGCTAGTCAATCTCTTCACAGTACATCACCGCAACACATCTATTCACCATGTACCTTCTGTTTATATCTACCTTCCACACATCCTTAGACTTTCTAAGTAATAAACTGAGACTTTGTTTCCTGTTCTGCCGAAAACCGGAGTACGGACATTTTCTCCATATGACATTTTTCCCATAGATATTTTCCCCAAGCGGACATTTTCCCCACCATATAATTTTAAGATTTTATGAAAACATTATTTAGTTTTCGTAAATAATATTCATCTTAAAGTTGATGATTATTTTCACACACCCGTCAAAATGTGGATGTAGCATGTGATGGCGATTTTCGTCCATCTGTCCGTCAGTATGATTCTTGAATTTGTGGTCGCAGTGACCTTGAACACCCGGAACGCAACACATCGTCTTGTCCCAGTTTACTCACTCACGAAACATTGCATCTGTATATAGAAAGGTGTCATAGATATAGACCGAACATAAACTGACAGACAGACAGACATACAGACATGCGAGCAGATAGTTGGGCGGAAATCTTGACCACATCATCTTTTCGGGAGGACGGGGGGAGCGTATAAAAAAATCAACTTAATATGAAATTGTTTTGCCAAAATTTGTTTGCCAAGTTATCATGGGGAAAATGTACTTCGGGGAATGCCCAGGACTCCGATATTATTGTCTGTCTATCCATGTGGGAGGCATGTTAAAGCTACACCGATTAAAAAAAGCAGGATTAACACAAGATCTACTTTTTCCAATCGAATCAAGTTTTAGTATCCATCAAGTGAAGTCCATATAGACCTGTTCAAATCAATTTGTTCACTACATGACAGCCACGCTTCCAGGGACAATCCAATTCATAATTCCAATTCAGCTGTCACACTTGTACATTCAGTTTGATATCACATCCATCATTTCTGACAGATCACTATCTGCGCTATATTAACATCGGATTCAGATTCCATATCAGCGTGCAAACCAGTCATGCCATGCCATGCCGTGCCAGGTATACAATGATGGCTCAAGGCAGGTGCTGTTATTGCTGTTGACCGTTGTCTAGTATGAATATGAAGGCGCCGTGGCATTTATGAGGGCCTTAATACTATTCAATATTGCTGCTTTAGGATTTGGCAACATGATGCCCAAACAAAAGGTAATATGCCAAACCCCAAAGCATTTGTAAATTCTGTCAAAATGGTAAACAAAATGAAAAGACGGGCCTGTATCCCTGGGCACACGCAGAAACCAGATACCTATGAATTTGGCCACTAGACTCCATCCAGATCTAGAAAGATTGCTAAAAATAAATAATACATATGCAAACAATTTCTCGATTGGCAAAAAAGTACAACATGTCGGTGTATATACGGCAAGGTATCAGGTCTCTTACCGCTTCTCCCTTACAAGAAACGGACTTCTTTCGATTTTCATTTCATTTCCTGCTTGTTTGGAATTGCTGCCAACAGAGATAATGCACCTTGAAGGTAATTGACCTTGGAATAGATGTTAAAGATATCTATGTATAATCTTGACGTAAATGTTCAGCCTTGGCCAGGACGATCAACTTCTCGTTGGAAGTTGCCTGAAAGTTTGGCATCTTCACATATCGGGACCGTTAGATTGGCCTGATTTAGCTTGCCACTCTCCTCCATGCTGACATGTCACAAGTATTATTGGGCATGCCCGGAGCCGACCTACTTGGGAGAGCGTATGAATGAATGGAGACACGTCGTCTATCCTTGAATGGTAACTTATACAAATGGCCGTCGCCGGACCTTAATAAGGCCGACCCTCTATGTTCGAGTGGCCTGAGGATGACCCCAGAATGCGGTATCGGTGTCTCGCTCTCATGCTATTGAGTATTGTTGCCTATTACATCGGACCTGTTCTGCCAAAATTCTCTATTGTAGTTGTTGACAGGCAGAGAGTCGAGGAAAGGCCCTTCCTTGATCCTGCTAATGGCTCTGTTCGCCAAAGCCACTGTTGTGTCTAGTGTGCATTAGGCGATAACAGCTTTCTCAGATGTCCGCGCTAGGATCACCCGATTCAATTTCGCCTTCTATTCAAGCGGGGAGGTATCAGAGGGATGCTGCTCCAAACAGATTAATTAGCTGTTAGATGTTGAAACTCGCATCTTCACATGTTTGACGACCGTATCCTCATCAACAGGGCTGGTTAGGAAGGGTAACCATGCGTGACATGGATTTTGTAAGAACTCTGAGCCCTCAAAAGCATAGACTGTTGCTGTTCTTCATAGCCTTTATGCCATTGCCATATGATATAAAGCGGCTTATCGCAGAATTTAACGTGGGTCGAGTAATTATATGCTCTTAGACAATGAGGGATGTCGATGACAGAAGTCGAGCTAGGATCATTGTGGTTGTTCATGTGATGTGTTCGCTAGAAAATTTAATGTACATGTATAAAGGTGAAAGTCTTGATTCATACATTTTGCACAGCGACACATACTCCCTGATCAAGCTGAGGGTGATACTTCTGAACCACTGCATTTGTGTAACATGAGGGGGTAGGGAACAGCAACACAGTTTTCTAAGAGTGTACCATTAGAGGGGGACTGTCCGTCCATGTGCATATAAATCAAGAACCGCTGATCATATTCAGACCATTGTGTGTAGGGGACTGTCCGTCCGCGACTGGAACTTACGCATAAATGGTAACTGTCAGATTTCATTTTCAGAGTCATCAACTTTTATCATTATTGAACAACTTTATTTGTACATGTATGTTACACAAGTTGTTTCTTTGTCGGTATCGGTATCTTTATCATATGTAGGATGAAGGTTTCATCCCATTCTCATCGGTACACGTCCTACAAAACCAGGCCAAATCAAAGAAATCTAACGACAAATTTAACTAATTTCGTAAGTCTCGATCGTGTCTTTTGCTTGGGGGCATACCATCGATAGAATGCATTTTACTGGTATACTCAAGAATTGAAACCGTGGAAACAGTGGAGCTCTTCATATATGAAGGAATAAAAAGTGTCTTACGTGATCTATGAGACCAAACTGCATAGGAAGTGATGGAAAACTGCCCCGTTGTTAATAATTATGTAAGTTGTACGCTAAACTAAGTTTGCAAACGAAGTGAAATGCGCACTGGTCACAATTGAAACCAGGTATACAGGATCATACATTTTTTATATCACTGGCTAGCATTATGGGCAAACTAAATACTGTGTGTATGGACTAACTGAATCTCCCCAAGCAGAAGAGTTCCAGTTTCTTTGGCACTGCACAACCACCAGTCAGATTTTTGGACTGGATTCCGGGCCGCGCGCACATCGCCGAATGTGACATCGTAAAATAGATGTTTGCCGAACATTTCGATTACTTTTCAAGTCTGCATCATACCTCTGCCGACCTAGCTTTAAAAAGAATTACCTGGAGATTATTTTGTCCCCTTTTATCTGGACAGAGCATCTGAAAAGTAGTTCGCTCATGTGCAAAACTGAAGTTGTTCGGCCGGATTCAAACTGAACCGTGCGTACGTGGGTTTTCCCCTATACGAGAGCTTCTATTTAACCTCGTACATACTAATATTTGGTGATTTTCTGTCAGTAGAAATGTATTTCATGCCATTCCATTGGCTTAAATTTTTTCGGTCATTCACATGAAGTTGCTTCCATAGATACGTAACTCTCCGCATTTCGGTTGCTCCCGTCCCAGACGAGGCAACACAGAGAAAGCCCAACGAACGGGGCAGAGCATGCGTACACGACTCCGTCGAAATACAATCATAGTATACAAAATCATAGGCTAGTTTCCTTCAAGAAAGCAGGTCAACACGTTCCGGCGTGAAATCATGATGTTCCAAAAATATCAAATCCGTACTCTTAATCCATATTATTTCCGTTGTAATTTCGTTATCTCGTCGAATGACGAATCAATGGATTTTGGTGACGTGTACACTCTCGTGGGGTTCATTGAATGAGAGAGTAGCATGTGCTACTATCTTTATTTCCAAAACTAAAACCTATCGACTACCAGCTCTGTTGTCGGCTTTAGAAGATATGGGGTACATGTCATATTCTCAGATACACTGTCATGCCTTCAAGCGATTGAAAGTGGAAATTCAAATCATCCCACCATCTTGAATATTCTACAATTATATGACTGTAAATTTGATCAATAGATTAATAATGTGTTTTGTTGGGTACCTAGTCACGTTGACATCAAATGTAATACTGAAGCTGATAAAATGGCTAAGGCAGCCCTTGATGATGAGGTTGATCCTGTTGGAATCCCATACATTGATTTCAGACCTGTGCTTTTGCGAGAAAGTTGTTTCAATCTTTGTGGGATGCTATGAATAATAACAAACTTCAAGAGTTAAAAAAAACTGTAGGCTATACTCATCTGAACAGCTAGAAACGTTTTGATCAAGCCATGATTAGACGATGTAGAATCGGTCATACACGATTAAGTCACGAGCATTTGCTGAAAAAAGGTGTATCCCATGCCACGAAGTTCTCACGGTGAAACATATTCTTATCGACTGTATACATTTTAAGATTGTAAGACATAACTTCTGCCGAACAGCTACTCTGGAAGATCTTTTCAGTCGAGCGAAAGAAGATTGTATCTTGGATTATTTGTGAGTGATCGGTTTGTTGTATAAATTTTAATGTATTTACATGTTTTTAATGCATTAGTTTACTGAGTTGTCAACTTGAATACTTAGAATTTTGTTTGATCGACGCTATATAGCTGAAATATTGCTGAACGCGACGTTAAACCTTAATTCTCTCTCTCTCTCTCTCTTTCTGATTCCAGTGAAACCCGTTGAACTGTGCTCCTCCTAGTTTGTGGCTAATATTTTTAATGTGAAGCCTTTAGTCAAACTGCGTAAGCTTTTAGCATCAAACAGAATAAGCTTGTAAGACGTTTGCAGTCACGCCTATACCAGCTATACAGTTTACGTCAGTCACAGTCCGATGCAAAACGACAACTGTTGAGAAAAATTAAAAAAGGTAGCCCCTGCCTTCTCCTTGTCCATATTGGAAAGAGTCCCTCATTTCAGGTAACCCACTTCATGTGTTAAAAAAAACTGTAGGCTATACTCATCTGAAAAGCCAGAAACGTTTCGATCAAACCATGATCAGGCGATGTAGAATCGGCCATACACGATTAATTCAAAAGAGCCAGTCCCTAGGTGTATTGCATACCACGAAGATCTCGCGGTGAAACATATCCTTATCGACTGCATATATTTTAAGATTGTAAGAGACGCTATTTATCGAGCGACTATTTTGGAAAATCTTTTTAGTCGGGTGAGGGAGGACTGCATCTTGGGTTATTTGAGAGAAATCGGTTTGTTGCATAAGTTTTAATGTATATATGTTTTAATGTATTGTATGTCTAAGTTATTGGCTTGAGTATTTAGCATTTTGTTTGATCGTCGCTATATAGCCGTCATATTGCTGAACGCGACGTTAACCCTTAATCCTGTCTCTCTCTTTCCCTGGAAGCCTGCCTAAATAAACTTTTCATCTGAACTCGAATACGGATCGAAGAGACAAGGATGTATAGATACGGAGGATTTGACTTGGCGGGAACTGGTTGGATGAGGACTGCTGCCCACTTTATTTCCATTTCACCTCGGTTATGGCGCGTAATCAGTCTAATCTTCGCCCGGTAAAAGAAATGTTACCTGCAGTTACCAAGACCTCGATCGTTTTGTCCCGACTTAAGAACTCTCCATTTTTAAGGATGACCAGATTTGTCAATTCGGAAACACTTAACATTTATATTCGCCACGCTAGTCGGATTGAGGTGTTTGCACTTGGAACTCTCAAAGTTTACCTTCCACCGAGCTGCTATCTTTTTTCTCCTTTTTATTAAAGCCCATCAATTTGCCAATCAAATACGCCTCGGGCATTTCGCCACCGATGCATCTTCCAGGGAACTCCACTTATAAATTATAGATAGGTGCTTTTTATCAAGAAATGACATTTTCAAGTAACTATTTGATAAATGGGATACGGGCTGCTCCTCTAGGAATAAATACTTCTTCTCGACATCACTTTGTCAGTCAACCCGGCCCTCTCCTCACACGCTAAAAACCCGGCGGACATGTTTAAAAGCAATTCGCCCACCTTTGAAAGGGTGATTCGTCTGGAAAGTAGACTACGGTCGAGGAAGCGAAGTCTCAGTATGACACATTATTGACAAGTGGGGATATGTATTCCGTCTTATCTTCCTCAATAAAATCTTCGTCCTAATTTATTGACCTCTCTTTGAGACCTCCTGTCTAAGACGCTGATGTATGGTACATAATATTCTCCAATAAATCATCATGTTAGCACTATTTATTATTACAGCACTCACCGTATGCCACTAGCTGATATTTACGGGCACTAGTATTTAATAATCATGTCGCTATTATTCCTTGCTGAAGAAAAAAATCCAGTAAAAAGCAGATCTCACTAATTTGTGGATTCAACACATGTATTATTTGGTAAGGGGAAGTAAATGTGAAAAGCGGGAAGAAATAACATCACAGATAAGTGTTGAGCGACCCCTCGAGGATGTTATAATGGAATGGATTTGTGATTTATCAGGCTAAAGGGTTGATCATGGAGTAGTAGGGATATGTGAAGCAATGAGTGAATGAGTGAATATGTTTTAACGTCGCTTTCAACAATATTTCAGTCATATCATGACGTTTGTTTCCTATTCTTTTTCACACCCGGGAACCCCACGGATAGGGTCCCATTCCATTTCACACTAGGAAACCCCACGGGTGCCCCAGTTAGTCTCCTCTCACGACAAACTCTCCGAGGGGCTGAGGTCTATTCTTACCATGACCTGAAGTGTGCACGATGGGACCCCAGGTCAGTCCCCGGGTGCCCCAGGGGCCCTGAAAATTTGAGTGTAAGTTCACGAGAGTATGATGTTTTTTTTATCTTATCGATTCGGAATCATGTTGGTACATGTAGGAGGGATGGTCAACAGGGTCAATCAGCATGCAAATAAAATACAAGCGTCTACTCCGTTCATTCAATATTCAGCCGGCGAATATATTTCCATTAAAGACTTTCCGCGTCCATAATCCAAATTACACCATATATAAGGGAAGTGGGAAGACGTGCCGACATACTGACAAGAGTCACATGGCTTCACAGTATAGTCTTCCGGTTAACCTATTCTAAAGCACATACCAAGAATCTAACGATTCGTGGTATGTGTTGTATCTCAGGTACGCTTTTATTGTACCTGTTCATGTGGCAACTTGGATGACATGACCACACGGCCCCTAGCACCGGCATAAGCGGTATTAGATACAAATCTAGAGAGCAAAGATAAGACATATAAAACATTAGCACCAAATTAAAAGGATAAATCATAGTATACATAAACCTAGGCTAATTTCCTGCAAGACAGTTTTCAATGATGCTTGCAAGACATCATGACGTTCCAAAAATATCAAATCCGTATCCCTGATCAGTATTTTTAATCCATATGATATCGGTTGTAAACTCGATATCTAGAGTATGAAATATCTCAGTCACGCTTTGATTGTTTATATGAACACTATGAGGATCTTGAAATATTTAGGTTCATACGGCCCCTAGCCCGGGTTAAGCGAATTAGACACAAGTTATGAAACGTAGCGCCATAGATCTTGCACGCTACGTTCGTATTTTGCTAAAGCATGCGATATGTATCGCCAAATCTGAGAAAGTTAGATGAAGGCGCTTGATGATATAGCCCTGTTTTAAAGGTTTCTGCAATAATGTTTTGTGACGTAAAATCACCATTAAACGTTACCATGTATCACTCACTCAAACAAGTCCTAACAAAAGTTTTGAGGAAACATTTCTCCAATCCTGAGATGCAAATATACATTTAAGTGCATTTTATTCAAATTGTTCATAACCAGTACGGCTGTATATTGTTGGTTGAATTGATAGCCACAGTGATAGGACGACATTCAGGGCTGAGATTATATGCGGAGTTGAACATCCTAACCTTGTGGTGACCTGATCCGGCTACAAAGTGCAGCCGGAATGGCGTTGAATTTATTTCTTGCTCGGATAAATAGATTATTCCATAAAGTTGGAGGATATGTCAATGGAATTCAGTTTGGGCTACTTTCCAAGAAACAGGGCTTGACCCCTGTCACGAAATCGCTATTTCGTTGCGGACAGAGTCCATCTAAGACCATTAGAGATACCTTGTTTCTACTCTCCCTTTGACCTGAGTTCAGTTACTTGCGTGCATCGAGTGCTCTTTAAATATTCAACACGGGAAATGAGGAGTTCGTCGATTTTAATACAGTTTTAGTCCAGATTTGTGCTTCTGTGCCATCCGCGCCGTCTCTAATCAAGACTGGTAACACGTAATCTATATATAGACGTTGGTAGTCGAAGACTTTCGTAAAAGAAGAAAATTTCCGGGGATATAACATTTGAAGACCACTGTCTGCGTGGAAATTGGATCCAATTACCTCACCGCTGAAATTTTCACAGAAATGCGGAATCCTCGGACGCTCATAAAAGTCCCGTGAAAGAACATATACACGCGTCCTGAATATATTTAGGGGAAAAAGTCAAATTCTGGTTGTCCCTTGTCAATAAATAGCAATATGCTTGTTAGTATTTTTTGTTGAACATGTTCAATAGCAATGAGTTTATTCTATCGGCACAGGAATAACGCAAGAGGTCGGTATAACAAAGCAATTACTGTTCCTTACAAAATAAATACAACCCACGACCATTCCTTATATGCAATACGTTTGGCGGTGACAGCAACCTTCATATCATCTGTGTGTAGTCTATAGAAAGTTTTTACTAGACAGTTTATATCGGACCATTTCATCAGGAACACTTCTTCGCTGGAGCCAATCTCCACAATTGGACACACAAATTCTCCTACTAAATTACGATAACTTATCTTTTCTGAGAGACTTGAATTATCTGTCTGAGAGAGCAACGATAGGCAGCCATTAAATTGAAGAGACGTATTCAAAATGACCCATGAAACTTGTGACACTCGGCTTACAGACATGAAGGGTTCTTATCCCTACGCGGGAAACTCGAAACGTCTATCGTATAATATTGATAGAAGTAAATGAACCACCTGCCATTTGCATTGATCAGAGATGGAACATCGTTGAAATATTGGGAGCGCTAGTAAATGATAAGCTAATTGACCCATACAATAACTATCCAACCTCGGTTTCTCTCGAGACTGAAAAGAAAGATTGCCGGTCGGAGAGCGAACCTTACGGTCTTAATCAACAGCGGGATGCGATATTGGAGGATTGCTCGCATGCAGACAGTTTCCGTGTGGCGCGGAGCCCATGTCGATAGGCGGCTTCTTGATGTAAGTGTATTGAATACAAGAGAAACTCGGCCTTTAGGAAATTAACCCTGGGGTAATCCTGTTTATTTGATCGGATTCATCAATTGCTGGAGGCCACGATGAGCGGAGACTTCGGACTATTGTCACAGATCTGATGAGACCTTATTCAATCCCTCCTCAAAATTTGGCCAATTCCAGTCATCTCCTGTCCTGTCGTTTCACCGCCATTTCAAAGCGATTTTCAATCTCACTGACGCGTGTTGCCAATCTAGCTGTCGAATTCGGCGTTTTCATACACGGTCATGGGTGTTCGTTTAAAAAGTTTCTCTTGATTGTATAGAGATAAGCCAAAACGTTTACCAGTTTGGCATCTGATTATCACATCTGTGGCATGTCTACAGTAACAGACGAGGAGAATATCCGTGTGAGTTCGTTCCAGATATATTTGGAGCCAGCAACTCAGATATGCACGCTAGTCAATCTCCTCACAGTACATCACCGCAACACATCTATTCACCATGTACCTTCTGTTTATATCTACCTTCCACACATCCTTAGACTTTCTAAGTAATAAACTGAGACTTTGTTTCCTGTTCTGCCGAAAACCGGAGTACGGACATTTTCTCCATATGATATTTTTCCCATAGATATTTTCCCCAAGCGGACATTTTCCCCACCATATAATTTTAAGATTTTATGAAAACATTTATTTGATAATCTGGCGAACAAGTTTTCGTAAATAATATTCATCTTAAAGTTGATGATTATTTTCACACACCCGTCAAAATGTGGATGTAGCATGTGATGGCGATTTTCGTCCATCTGTCCGTCAGTATGATTCTTGAATTTGTGGTCGCAGTGACCTTGAACACCCGGAACGCAACACATCGTCTTGTCCCAGTTTCTTCACTCACGAAACATTGCATCTGTATATAGAAAGGTGTCATAGATATAGACCGAACATAAACTGACAGACAGACAGACATACAGACATGCGAGCAGATAGTTGGGCGGAAATCTTGACCACATCATCTTTTCGGGAGGACGGGGGGGGGGGAGCGTATAAAAAAATCAACTTAATGTGAAATTGTTTTGCCAAAATTTGTTTGCCAAGTTATCATGGGGAAAATGTACTTCGGGGAATGCCCAGGACTCCGATATTATTGTCTGTCTATCCATGTGGGAGGCATGTTAAAGCTACACCGATTAAAAAAAGCAGGATTAACACAAGATCTACTTTTTCCAATCGAATCAAGTTTTAGTATCCATCAAGTGAAGTCCATATAGACCTGTTCAATCAATTTGTTCACTACATGACAGCCACGCTTCCAGGGACAATCCAATTCATAATTCCAATTCAGCTGTCACACTTGTACATTCAGTTTGATATCACATCCATCATTTCTGACAGATCACTATCTGCGCTATATTAACATCGGATTCAGATTCCATATCAGCGTGCAAACCAGTCATGCCATGCCATGCCGTGCCAGGTATACAATGATGGCTCAAGGCAGGTGCTGTTATTGCTGTTGACCGTTGTCTAGTATGAATATGAAGGCGCCGTGGCATTTATGAGGGCCTTAATACTATTCAATATTGCTGCTTTAGGATTTGGCAACATGATGCCCAAACAAAAGGTAATATGCCAAACCCCAAAGCATTTGTAAATTCTGTCAAAATGGTAAACAAAATGAAAAGACGGGCCTGTATCCCTGGGCACACGCAGAAACCAGATACCTATGAATTTGGCCACTAGACTCCATCCAGATCTAGAAAGATTGCTAAAAATAAATAACACATATGCAAACAATTTCTCGATTGGCAAAAAAGTACAACATGTCGGTGTATATACGGCAAGGTATCAGGTCTATTACCGCTTCTCCCTTCTTTCGATTTTCATTTCATTTCCCGCTTGTTTGGAATTGCTGCCAACAGAGATAATGCACCTTGAAGGTAATTGACCTTGGAATAGATGTTAAAGATATCTATGTATAATCTTGACGTAAATGTTCAGCCTTGGCCAGGACGATCAACTTCTCGTTGGAAGTTGCCTGAAAGTTTGGCATCTTCACATATCGGGACCGTTAGATTGGCCTGATTTAGCTTGCCACTCTCCTCCATGCTGACATATCACAAGTATTATGGGGCATGCCCGGAGCCGACCTACTTGGAAGAGCGTATGAATGAATGGAGACACGTCGTCTATCCTTGAATGGTAACTTATACAAATGGCCGTCGCCGGACCTTAATAAGGCCGACCCTCTATGTTCGAGTGGCCTGAGGATGACCCCAGAATGCGGTATCGGTGTCTCGCTCTCATGCTATTGAGTATTGTTGCCTATTACATCGGACCTGTTCTGCCAAAATTCTCTATTGTAGTTGTTGACAGGCAGAGAGTCGAGGAAAGGCCCTTCCTTGATCCTGCTAATGGCTCTGTTCGCCAAAGCCACTGTTGTGTCTAGTGTGCATTAGGCGATAACAGCTTTCTCAGATGTCCGCGCTAGGGTCACCCGATTCAATTTCGCCTTCTATTCAAGCGGGGAGGTATCAGAGGGATGCTGCTCCAAACAGATTAATTAGCTGTTAGATGTTGAAACTCGCATCTTCACATGTTTGACGAACGTATCCTCATCAACAGGGCTGGTTAGGAAGAGTAACCATGCGTGACATGGATTTGTAAGAACTCTGAGCCCTCAAAAGCGTAGACTGTTGCTGTCCTTCTTCATAGCCTTTATGCCATTGCCATATGATATAAAGCCGCTTATCGCAGATTTTAACGCGGGTCGTGTAATTATATGCTCTTAGACAATGAGGGATGTCGATGACAGAAGTCGAGCTAGGATCATTGTGGTTGTTCATGTGATGTGTTCCCTAGAACAATTAATATACATGTATCAAGGTGAAAGTCTTGATTCAGACATTTTGCATATAGCGACACATACTCCCTGAGAAAACTGAGGGTGATACTTTTGAACCACTGCTCTTGTGTAACATGAGGGAGTAGGGAACAGCAACACATTTTTCTAAGAGTGTACCATTAGAGTGGGACTGTCCGTCCATGTGCATATAAATCAAGAACCGGTGAACATATTCAGACCATTGTGTGTAGATGACTGTCCATCCGCGACTGGAACTTCCGCATAAATTGTAACTGTCAGATTTCATTGTCAGAATCATCAACTTTTATCATTATTGAACAGCTTTATATTTACATGTATTTTACACAAGTTGTTTCTCTGTCGGTATCGGTATCTTTATCATATGTAGGATGAAGGTTTCAACCCATTCTCATTGATATACTTCCTACAAAATCAGGCCAAATTAAAGAAATCGAACGACAAATTTAAGTTCAATTTCCAAAGTCTCGTTTTGAGTGCACTCAAATCTATCATTTTATTGCACAAAGTCGAAAGCATCACGAATCTGGAACGCTTTACCTAACTACCTAAAATCATGTCTGTCACAATCACTCACTATTTAAGTCTCGACTGAAATCACACCTCATTCAATTAACATGATATTTGAATCAGTGTACTGAAGGATGTACTTTCTAATTATATTCAAATTGTAAATCTTGGAGTTAACTCATCTCAGGCCATCACAAGGGACACGAGACAAACCTATTTTATACAAAAATGTTTTATTTATCTATATGCCCCACTATATATATCTTATAGAACTATAATTCACTACACAAGGCTCCATGGTATATTCACCATGTATTGTACATTTATATATTTATATATTTGTGAACGCACCCAGCGTCTCATGCTAATCTATTATTATTATTATTAATTATCTGGGATTTAACAAGCCCTCTGGGGTTTTATTCCCGCCATATTTCTATGTATCTATACCCTACTTGTACATATATATATATTATTTGTATATGGTGAATAAACAATCAATCAATCAATCAATCTTTTGCTTGGGGGCAAACCATCGATAGAATGCATTTCACTGGTATAAAATTAAGAATTCAGTCGGTGAAAACAGTGGAACTCTTCATATATGAAGGAATAAAAGTGTCTTACGTGATCTATGGGACCAGACTGCATCGGAAGTGATGGAAAACTGCCCCGCTGTTCATAATTATGTAAGTTGTGCGCTAAACTAAGTTTGTAAACGAAGAGAAATGCACACTGATCAAAATTGGAACCATTTATACAGGATCATACATTTTTATATCTCTGACTCGCATTCTGACCCTACTAAAACCTCTGTGTATGAAATAACTTTATCTCCCCAAGCAGAAGAGTTCCAGTTTCTTTGGTACTGCACAACCACCTCGCTGGGGGTCTGATAATAGCACAGCCACAAGTCAGATTTTTGGACAGGTTTCCCGGCCGCGCGCACATCGCTGGAAGTGACATGTTATATAGAAGAATAGATGTTTGCCGAACATTTCGATTACTTCTCAAGACTGCATAATACCTCTGTTGGCCTAGCGTTAAAAAGGATTACCCGGAGATTATTTTTCCTGTTTATCTGGACAGAACATATGAAAAGCAGTTCGCTCTTGTGCAAAACTGAAGTTGTTCGGTCGGATTTAAACTGAACCGTGCGAACGTGGGCTTTCCACTGTACGTCATAGCAACGTAGTAAAGGTCAACTCCCGCTATTGGAGGCAGGGATGATAAATGATCCTGTGAAATGGAGCATGCGCTGTGGGGAGGATGAAACATGCCTATTGTCGTCTGCTTTTTCCCTAGTTCGATTCCGTGAATAAAATGGACGTATCAAGTTGTCACGAATTAGAGGTTTGAGACGCTATATAGTTACACTCAGAATATAATAACTAATGAGACGATATCGATTATCAAATAATAGGTCTAGTGGAAATGGAAAGAAGATTTGTTATTATTCATAATTACGCTGTGATTCGTTTAGAGAATGGCTTTGTCTGCAAGCATTTTTTAATCAATGTCTGTTTCTTCTGAAGAACAGATCCACTTATGGAGACATAATGTCAATATGGCTGGATAATCAACTGAATTCGTCTATATTTTACTTTCCAAATTATCCGAAGAATAAAGAGGGCATATCGTTTAAGAAATGAGTAAATTTTGGGGTGACCGGCACATGGATCTACATGTAATTTGATACTTTCACCGAATGTTGCTTCTTCGAGACGTGCTCGAACGGATTTTCTGAGACTCCCGAGAATATACCCAACGGGTCTCAAGAATTCACACAATTAGGTCGTTAGTCTCGTTCATGTATCCTTCAATCCGGCAGTAAACCATGTCGTGCCGAAGTCTTTACAAGGCTAATAAGCTTACATTTCTCATGGCGCATATATACAACCTTGGATCAGCCCAACAGCCAATTTATAAGAATCTGTGGAGTAGCCGCGCTAACATTGCTAAGCATTAGGTGCTGATCCCTTTGGAGGTTTGTTCTGGGGTCAAACAAGTCAGGTCACCTTGATACCCATGGCGTTTTATGTATACAGAAATTCTATGAATGGCTGGAGTTTCTTCCAATTTTCTCCTCAAGCCAATGAAACTACCATTTTTGTGTTGAAAATTTTAATTGCCCAATCAAGTGCTTCAAATTTGAATTAACCAATCAAGTGCTTTGTTGAAAATTTGAATTGACCAATCAAGTGGTTCCGAAAATTTGCCAATCAAGTGCTCCAACTTTGAATTACCCAATCAAGTGCTTCCAAAAAAGTGCTTCAAACTTGAATGATATCTCTTCGTGTACTGTTGCCTATCAGAATCCACTGAGTTCTTCTACTGAACAATTAATCTCCAACTAAACTCTACAACAAGCCAGAATATCGGATTAGAATGACCCTTCATATTGAATTTTGTTTCTCGCCCAAAAGTCATTATATTTACTCCATTATTTTTGTACCGTTATTGGCTTTTGATTTTTTTCAAAACAGAAGCAAACTTCTGCATAATATACTTTGCGGAACCATATTGATCAAGCTGTTTTGGAGATACAATCTTACAAGCCACATGCTACAAATGCAACCAATATTTTCTAGCTCGCCGGCTTAAACGTTCAAGCCTTTTTTCATGAACCCAATTTTCTGATAAGCTCGTTAAGAAGATAACTATGATATAATGTTGTTATATTGCTGAATAAAGCCTCCAGTCATACAGCAATTGTGTCGCCATAAATCTCTCTGCATTTTTCTGCTGGCAATCAAGCCGACAGATGCCTCACAAATGCACGTGATGCCCGACATTGTCTTCATTCATTTCGTCTGTCAAGATGAAAAAAAAACGTTTCAAAAATGGGACATGTAAGGCGTTATCTTTGCAGCGAAGAAAAGGGTATCGTTTTGGATAACGAAATGACAGCTAATGAGAAAAAATGCCCGTCTCGCGGACAGCCCATCGTCAGGACTCCATCTGGGGACCAACTTCATATTGTCGAGCAAGACAATCAATATCTGTCACTCCCAAATGTGCTTTCTGCGAGGTCCGTGTTAGATCGGTTCAACATCCGTCTGCATTCAAATGGAGCGGTAACTTTACGCCAACTGTTCCTTTTTATCTGCGGTAGCGGGCGGTCTACTCGCATTCTGTCATTCGTTTCTTATGAGCTGGCTGATTATCAGCTACGTTTTATCTCTGCTTCATACACACGGAAGTCAGATTTGGAGAACAGTAATCACGCAATCCGATATCTCAAAGATGACAATTGCCTCGTATCCGCTTTTTTATGTATCGCCATTTTACGCGCTGTATGCTATTTTATTGTCCATACGGTCAGGTGACTAGGCGGATCATTTTACGCGCCAAAAAAAATACAAGATCACCCCGCCATGGTAGAGTAGGTTAAACACTATTTTGCTTAACACTCGAGTCCTCTTCTGGGCTTACTTTCCATCGGTTTACTGCAACCAAGTTGACAGCAAAGTGCAGAAAGGCCACATGACGAAACAGTTTTGACTGAATTGCATCTATTTCTCGTGTACGGGTCGCCATAATTCAAGATGGCGCTTTGAAGGGGCTGGAGGAAGTGCCTGTTTTGTGCTTTCTGATTTATAAAGTGCTTGTTCGGGGCTCTTGAATCATCAGTCCTTTAAACCGCCGAAGAAAGAAGAAATTGAGCCGACTTGTAATGGAATGGATATAACATTACGTATAAAAGAAACACTTGTGCAGGTTATTGATTTACAAGTAAACCCTCCACATTGTTGCGTAAAATCGCAAAGTTTATTTATATTTTATTAACTGCAATTCCCAAGTGCCGCATGAACTACTGTAGCTTGCTGATGATCAATTTGTGCAGAAACACACGTCGTCAGTTTGAGAAGTTGTAAAAAAAAATCCTGATTGGGCAAAATTCATCCAAATTACAACACATATAAGGGAAGTGGGAAGAGGTGCCGACATACTGACTGCGTCACATGACTTCACAGAATAGTCTTCTGGTTAACCTATTCTAAAGCACATACCAAGAATCTAACGATTCGTGATATGTGTTGTATCTCAGGTACGCTTTTATTGTACCTGTTCATGTGGCAACTTGGATGATATGACCACACGGCCCCTAGCACCGGCATAAGCGGTATTAGATACAAATCTAGAGAGCTATGATGGAAATGCTCTGACAACTCGTATACTGGTAATTGGTGAGCTGTTTCGCTGTGACAACTCGTACATTGGAGATTGGTGAGCTGTATCGTCGTCAGATGTAAATGACGGCAATTAACACAAAAGACTAGTCTGTAAGGCCCGATGTCGACCCAGCATCAACTTCCCACAAATGCCAACATATATCAAAGACCAAAAGGTCTGTACAGGGGGCGGGCCTCGGGGACGAAACGTC
>JAVTVY010025337.1:0-10456 GCA_036873755.1 Hanleya hanleyi
AAATATGACATTAAATATGAATTTTTGTCCTAATTATTGCAGTTTAGACTCGTTTCCATTGATTAAGGGTTTTGTTGGGCAAAAATTTACATGTAGATCTGTACATAGAAAGTTTGTTGAACCTTTCGTGGGATGATTATAAAACTTGGTGGACATGTTTCATGTTTTCCTAGATCACGGCTCTCCCACACTAATCCCACACGGGACTGACCTATCCAGCAGTAATCTCTAATGGCACTGGCCTATCCAGCAGTAATGCCACACGGGATTGACCTATCCAGCAGTAATCCCATACGGAACTCAACTATCCAGCAGTAATCCCACACCGGACTGGTCTATCCAGCAGTAATCACATTTGGGACTGGCCTATCCAGCAGTAATCTCACACAGGACTGACCTATCCAGCAGTAATCCAAAATGGCACTGGCCTATCCAGCAGTAATGCCACACGGGACTGACCTATCCAGCAGTAATCCCACACCGGACTGGCCTATCCAGCAGTAATCCCACATGGGACTGGCCTTTTCACACAGGACTGGCCTATGCAGCAGTAATCTCACACGGGACTGACCTATCCAGAAGTAATATGACACTGGACTACAATATGCAGCAGTAATCGCACATGGCACTGACCTATCCAGCCATAATCCTACATGGGACTGACCTATCACACTGTAATCCCACACAGGTTTAGCCTATCTAGCAGTAATCCCATATGGGACTGGCCTCTCCAGCCGTAATCTCGCACAGGATTGCCGTATGCAGCAGTAACCCCACACTGAACTGCCTATGCAGCAGTAATCCCACACGGGACTGTCCTATCCAGCATTAATCCCATACGACACTCATCTATCCAGCAGTAATCCCAGACAAGACTGGCCTATCCAGCAGTAATCCCACTTGAGACGGGACTATCCAGCAGTAATCCCACTTGAGACTGGACTATCCAGCAGTAATCCCACAGGGGACTGGTCTATCCATCAGTAATAACACACGGGACTGGTCCATCCAGCAGTAATCCTACACAGGACTGGCCTATCCAGCAGTAATAATCTCAAATGGGACTGACCTATCCAGCAGTAATCTCACACTGGACTGCCCTATGCACCAGTAATCCGACGGCACTGACCTATCCATCCTACATGGGGTTAACTTATATGCCAGTAATCCCACATGGGACTGATGTTATTGTCTGTACCAGATAATCTATTCCAGACATTATTTTCTGTACTACATCACCTATTCCAGACGTTATTGTTTGCTCTACATGTATGCTTTCAATACTGCTGCACCTTCGGCGGATGACACCGCAAGGTGAGATGTTGGGGTTCTCAGAACGCTTGTGTTAATTAAGCTGCTCTAACCCTTCACAGAAGTATGGAGGCAGTGTAATGGAAGAGGGCTAACAGCATAGACAGAAGTATATGGCCATATGGTAGAAGTAGAATGGAAGTATGCCTGCATCATAGTGGCAGTAGACAGGCTGAAGTATAGCAGCAGTATAAGATTGCCCCATATAGCAAGTGTGGCCTAAATAAAAATGGTATACAAGCATCCTCCTTCAAGCAAAATTTACACATGCATGTATCATACACACATGAATGGTGGATATTACTACATTATAACATGGACATATGATGTATTATACAATGTAACATGGTATACATGTTTTGGGGTGTAATTAAACTGATTGACCTGGCTGATACCGCCCCCTATTCTCACCATGTTAAATTTTACATCAGGCATGCCATAATGTTGGCCAGTACTGTTTGAAAAATATGCAGTATTGGAAAAATATGGGGAATGGAATGAAAGGGGAATTCTTCCCATTGGCATCTAATATATTAATGCTACTTACATGTACATGCATAAGTTCATGAACAAAGCTGTACAGAGAAAAGAGGCATACTGCATAGATCTGCTCTCCATGTGCCATATACAGCAACTGTGTCCTCACTGGAGGGAATTTCAGTTGACCTATTTTTCAAATAAATGAGCAATTCCTATCCCAGCAGTATAGCAGCAGTATAGTTTCGAGTCAAAAGCCTTTTTTGGTAAGGACAAGTTGTAGAAGTATAACAGCAGTGTCACAGGAAACAGCTAAAGTTGTAGCAGTATATAACAGCAGTATACACCTGATGTATTCAAATTTGCTAAAGTATTGGCAGTATACCAGAAGTATAGAATTTACATTTTATGTGATCAAGTTGTAGAAGTATGGCGGCAGTACACAAAGCAAGAGTGTAAGTGCCAGAAGTATAGTGGCAGTATAAAGAAAAGAGCTGAAGTTTCAGAAGTATGACCGCAGTAGAGGGGAGGTCTGTGGAAGTATAGTGGCAGTGTATACTTCCACAGAAGTATATACTGCTCTTCTGTAAGGGCTGTTTCAATGCATTGTGATGATGGCTGCTCTGTCATTGACCGCGTGGTTGTCATGAGAGAAGCTGACTCACTCTCACTGATTATTTCGATTGAATAAATTAAATTTCGAATACATTGATTCAAGATAAATACCCAAAATTGAAAGAAATAAACTTGTGTTTTCTACATGTATCTCACTCTGCTCAGATTATCATAGAAATAGGCTGAGCTTGAACCAGATGGATCAGATACATTCAGACAGTTTCACGTCTCATGTATTCTTTTCTGAAGCTACATGTACGATGAAAATGTTCATAGAAAATATGGTTATTTCATTCCACATATTTGCCAACAATTTCTGGTGCATGCTCAGAATTGTTATGAGAGCAAATTGTATTGGGAATTAGTATGTGCATAGCTTGGATACTGGGCAATCCATGGTGTATAAATTGATTCACAAGTATGATACAATCAGTGTGAATTTGATCGGGAAACATGTGTACCCCCATATTTGATAATTTCTGTTGCTACCATGGATACCATGGAATCCATCATACACGTACTTTGCTCAGATTATTATAGAACAGACTGAGATTAACCCAAATGGATCAGCTGATACACTCAGATAGTTTCACATCTCATATTTATTCTGTTCTGCCGTTACGGTAAACTGTTAATCGAAAATTGGGTTATTTCATCCAAAATTATCACCATCATTTTCTGGCGCATGCGCATGACTGTTATGAGAGCAAATTGTATTGAGAATTAGCACGTGCATAGCTTGGACACTGGGAAATCCATTTGTGTAGGCCTACCAATTGATGCGAGATTATGACATAATCAGCGTGAATTGTATCTGTACACCCATCTTTTATATCTTCCATTGCTACAATGGATACCAGGGAAACAAGGCTGAAAATTGTATTGGTCTCCCTCATCGGTCCCTCCAACATCACTTTTCTTGATCACTAATAGTCTATATATTTGTCTATCAACTAAAATAAATATTTTCTTCTTCTACTCTGGCAAGTTAAAAAAATGAGGACCAAACTGCTTCACTATTACCTTCAATATTTAATGAAGAATCACAAGTTCTGATTTTTGCGAAGTTATTTTCTTGGTTTAAGATAAATGATCTGTCCATGGGGAAAATTTCAGCCCCAAATCATTTTGAAGAACAGTTTTAAGTTAAATATGCATGTAAGCTTATCATCACAAACCATTACGGAGTAATTATTCATGGAGAGTAAGACATATTATACCATTTATATCTACTGAAACTGTACGAGAAATTATATTCTCAAGTTTCTAGATTTATTATTTAAAAACAATATTTTCTATGGTAAAACAATTCTGGAAGATTTTCTTGATATAATCATTCCTCAGGGGTACATGTACAAATTACAAGCGTCTAGTCTGTCGTTCATAATTCAGCCGTCGTCCATTAGAGAATGGTCCATAATCCAAAGACCTATTCCATATTCCATGTAACAGTAGGCCTATTAGCACCAAATTCAAAAAGACAATCATAGTACATGTAGGCTATACATAAACTTAGGCTTGTTTCCTGCAAGAGAGAAGCGGTCAACAGTTTCCAATGATGCCGGCAAGACATCATGATGTTCCAAAAATATCAAATCCGTATCGCTGATCAGTATTAATCCATAATATTCGTTGTAAAGTCGTCATCTAAAGAATGAAGTACTAAGAACAAGAAAAACTAGATCTGTAGTGTACGATTTTAATGCATTTCTGGAAATATGAAATAATTTCATGTACTTTCAGAAAACATTCTATAATACCAAACATTAATGTAATCATACCGAAGTTGCTAGTGATCATAGCTTCCATGTTTACCTTAAATATTGAATGTAGAATCAATAGTTCTGGTTTCCTTGAAATATTTTAGGACATAAAGTGTCCTTTTCTTTTTAAGAATATTAATCCGTCCATGAGGTAAGAAATTTTCTTCAAAGTAATCTCAGGATATGTAAGATAAATTCTCTTACCCTATGGAGAGATTATCTTTCTCGAAACAAGAAAATGACACTTTCTCAAATTATGTTGAGGAATTCGGAACAACTGATTCTAAATTAAACATCAACATGAAAGCTATAATAACCAGCAAATACACAGCGAGAAAAGGGGTGATGGCCCATCACCTTTTTGTCCCCCGCTACTTAGTAGGGGGGGGGGGGGGCTTAGAAACACCGGTGTCCGTAATTCTGTAATTCCGTAAGATTTTCTTGTCCGGACAATAACTCGTGAACGATTTAACCGATCAACTTCAAACTTAGGGTGTGCCTTGACATTGGCGAGAGGACGGTTGGGATTGTTTTTCAGCAATGTGCATAATCCAATATGGCCGCCGTCAGCCATATTGGATTATAAGCAGTTGGATCTTAGATTTTCTTGTCCGGACAATAACTCGTGTACGATATAACCAATCAACTTCAAACTTGGGGTGTGCCTTGACATTGGTGAGAGGACGGTTGGGATTGTTTTTCAGCAATGTGTGTAATCTAATATGGCCGCCGTCAGCCATATTGTATAATAAGCAGTTGAATCTTGTCCGGACAATATCTCGAGAACGATTCAACCGATCTACTTCATACCTGGGGAGTGCCTTGACATTGCTGAGAGGAGGATTAGGATTGTTTTTAAAGGACGTGCTTAATCCAATATGGCCACCATCAGCCATACTGGATTTCATTGAATTTTAAGCAGTTTGATCCTGTCCGGACAATAACCATGATAACTGGAGTACGATTCAACTGATCTACTTCAAACTTGGGGAGTGCCTTGACATCGGTGAGGGGACGGTTGGGATTGTTTTTCAGCAATGTGCCTAATCCAATATGGCCGCTGTCAGCCATATTGACATTAGAACCTTGATTTTTGGCATGAACGTGCATTAGGGCATTGTTACCAGCAAGTTCTGACCTGACCGAATTCTGATGAAAATTTGATTTGTAATTATTATTATTTATTGATGGCTCAGCGGGTGCACTGTCATGCCCATCGGGACCCTTGGCTGTATGTTTCACTGTGACTTTTCAAGGTTCCCTGATATGGCATCTCACGTTGGACACACCGGTTCTCGTAAAATCACCGAAGTTAAGCGACTTTAAGCCCGGTCAAGACTTGGATGGGTGACCTCGTGCTGTACTGCTGGGCTGATAAGTGTCCAGGGTTATAGGAACTTAGGGCGATAATAGTTGCTACGCTAATGACTCACCAGCGGTGACATCTTGGAAAGTTAATAGTACCCACTGTCAATTAGAGACTGCTATATAAATTATCTCACGGTAGCACATAGGGCCCCCAAGTCATCTCTCGAGTACACGCTTAAATCATATCAAACCCTACTTTGTAGATCCTGTGACGTTAGTCACACTGCCATGTTGGGATTACACTTTTTTAGAATAACACAGATTCTGGTGCTTATAATTGGTCGAGCTCCATGTAATGTGGAAATCGAAACATCGACCACCAGCATAATTGCCAGCACTATATGTCGGCGATCTAAACCACTCGGCCAACAGGCCTCCCATAACAACTGGAGGTAGCATACCGATAGTCATGAAAGCGAACATGAAGATGCCTCTGATAACAAGATCTTCCTATGTATTCAGGCATGGGAGCTGTGCCATTACGATCATCTGATAGATACTCTATGTTCACTTTCAAGATTACTGAAGGCCCGTTAGTCGTATTCATGAATTAGATCGCCGATATGTATTGCTGCCGATTTATAGGTGCCTGCTCTGGTGATTGCTGGTTCGAATCTGCATAATTTTCAGCGCTAGAATCTGTGGTATTCTAAGAGAGTATAATCTGAAAATAACGAAAATACTAATAATATAATGTCTTTTTTGCTGTGTTATTCAGGCAAAAATTGGGCACAGATGGACAGACGGGCCATCACTCACTGCATCAGACTGGTATCACCCGCGATGATCTTTGGAACATACTACCTACATGTACATATCCAGTTTCCGATATTCTGCCAGATAAGATACAGCCAATAGCTGACGTGGACCAAGAGTGTGTTGCTATGGTGATGGGAAATGTCTGGAAATCCCATAATTGGAGGAAGATTCCTTGCTATAAAAAATTCACAAATGCTTCGAACATTTGCCAAAAAATCAAGAACAAAAGGACCCCAAGAGGGAAACACCGATGATCATGATGAGAAATACAACCTGTCTACATCAGTTTGAATGTGATGATCATGGAACGTGTCTTACTCCACATTCCAAGTGTAACAAAGAAGACGACTGCTCGCATGGTGAAGATGAATACAACTGTTCCTACGGGGATAATATCTTCACTTGTGACAATGGAAAGGACATACATGTTTCTGGCTGCTGTGACAGTCAAAGTGACTGCGATGATAATAGCGACGAAAAGGGATGTGAGATAGAAAAATGTTCCATTGTTCCACAGCGTTTTGCCTCCCGGATGACAAGCGGTGTGACGGCCTCATTGACTGTCCAGACGGAAAGGACGAACTTAGTTTTACGACAGGTGAGCAGTGTGCAGGTTTCAGATGCCCGTCTGGGGGCTGTATTCCACACGAGAAACGATCGGGCATGGTACCTGATTGTGCGGGATGCGATCAGCCTGATGAGATGTACGATTTCAACCTCGGCAAGTCTAATCTTTCATGTATAGTGAAGAACGGAAAACCGGTGGAATACAAGAACGATAATACCCCGTGTCCTGGAGGTGATAACGAAATACGGTGCCATCTCGAGCATGTACATGTACACTGCTATCCGCGAGAGAAAGCTTGTATGTATGATGGAGATTATTATGGTCATTTAATGTATTGTAGAAACGGGGAACATCTTTGGGCTGGGGTGAGTAATCCACAGAAACTTGAACTTCCAAAAGAATCGATCTGCAAACAGCACAAATGTCCGAATATGTCCAAATGTCCAAACGCATATTGTATCCCATACAGACATGTCTGTGATGGTTCCACTGACTGCCCTGACCTGACAGACGAAGCTGACTGTCACAATTACACCTGCCCGGGCCTTTTACGATACAGGGAAAAGTTTTGTTTGTCACGGGACGAGGTTTGTGATGGTAAGATGCACTGCCCAAACTCGGCGGATGATGAGCGATTCTGTGAGTTTAATGGAACGAACGTAACAACGTGTCCGACGACCTGCGTATGTGAGGGATACCATGTGGACTGTACTGGGAGGAACTTGTCGTCCATACCTGACAATGTACCAGTGAATGCCAGAACATTGATCTCACACTCCAACGCCTCGAAAAATGTGTTTGGAGGTCTTTATTTCAGATACCGGTACCTTGTTATATTTGATTTAGCAAATAATAACAGATGAAAACCAGGGGGAGTGCACAAAGATTTTGTACAGTTTGATGATAACATGAGCAGTGTGACTAACGTCATAGGACCAGAGTAGGCATTAGGACTCCGACGCGAACTGAACTCTTGGAAATCCCGACCCACAGTTGAAATCCTGCCTATATTAAGATGGGCACTGCCCAAGTCCGAATCGCCAGTGATTTTCATCAAAAATCGCCAGAAAGTTTCATCAAAAATAGGTCAGCTCAGAACTTGTTGGTAACAGTCTCCTAATGCGCCTTCATTCCAAAAATAAACAACGATCGCCGATTTAATTTTACAATTTTTTAACTAAAGGAAACAGATTGAATAATAAAAAGTTCAGTAGATTTCAAGCTTTACATGTGAAAATAAATTTACATCTCTTTAATGGTTTTCAGTGCCCTTGTCCAGGACCAAAACAACTTTTTGAATCGCATTATTTTCCCAACAATATTACAACAAATTCTTATATATAGTACTATAGTAGAAAGGTAGCATTTATGTAGTTTACGGTAATTCAACTCAAGACCAACACCGTATCTGCACAAGATAATAATGATTCTATGTCATTCTCCTGAGCATGACCGGTACAAAGACGAATAAATAGCATCTCTACATCACGTTATCTAGATATATGAGAACACATTTTGGGTATCGGCAATCTGATGAATGTACTATTCCGGTTTTCTTGTTTCACATTATATTCTATGATGGCTGATCGGTGATTTTCTTCATTGATAAACATTAAACCACCTCAGCTTCGTTGTGTGAATCGGAATTACATTGCTGTGACACACCAACACACTCCGTGGCAGTGATTCTGTATCCCCTAATCAAGGAATCAAAATGGATCAAGATTTGAAATGACAAGAAAAATTTAGACATATCACATCATGATCAAAGTTACTTTATCTAGTTAAATTCTACCCAAAGAAAATAAATTAAGACCCTTTAAACATGTCGTCAATGCCAGATGTTGAGTTTTATACAGCTGTAGATCAGGGCTCTGGGTGCATATATCATGTTTGCATACACTTGATGCACACAACAGCGGCAAAAACAAAGCCTCCTCGAACAACCTATCTCTATACAGGAAATTCTTAACTCAGAAAATACCATTCTCTCTCAAAAGAAAACAATTTACGCCAGGAAGGCCTTTTTTATTAAGCTAATTTTGTTAGGTAGGGGCCTACTTAGATTCAATAATTGTCATGAAATTTCTTTGATTATATCTTAATTGCAACCATGTTTGTTGACCTCAAACCTGACATGCTTGAGATATGTACATGTATAACACACTTTCATTTGAGAGTCCAGACATTCCACCATTAATGTGAACAAATTGTACTCAACATGGAATAATTAAATTCACACTACCCATTTCTACAGTATCAGTACTATGTTACTATCTGTAGCAGTTGAAACCCAGTAAAACTTAAACAATTAAAACCAGTAAAGAAATTTGTCTGTTGAGTAACAGAAAATATGGTATGGAGATTTGAATGAGTAAACTATTAAACAACTTACATGATACCAACAAAATGTCCCAACACAAGCTGATAAATTCCTTGGGTGGCTTGCAGGATGGCTTTGTTTCACCCTCAGTAAACTTTTATCAATGTTGCTCACAGGCTAATCTGAAGGATGATACCACATCTTTCTTTGTTCTGCTGGGTTATTGCACCAGGCTGACTTAATTGGTTGATGTAGGATATTTCACCACCAGTGGCAATTTGACCTAAATTTGAAGCCTGATTTGGTCTGTGATGAAATGTTTGGATGTGAAATAGGATACACGTTAAAGGTCACAGTTTACATATATCTATAACAATATACTGACTTGTGTGTATTAAGAATGGCAAGTTGGTAATAGCAGTGTAGATAAATGCACTAACATATGATGGAAAATTAGCATTTCCTATTTCATTATCCCATCACGTTTTGTACTGTGTTATATACAATGTATACAATGAAACATACAGCCAAGGGTTCCCAATGGGCCTGACAGTGCACTCGCTGAGCTATCAATAAATAATAATAAAAATAATTATAAATCAAATTTTCATCAGAATTCGGTCAGCTCAGAACTTGCTGGTAACAATGCCCTAGTGCACGTTCATGCCAAAAATAAAGGTTCTAATGTCAATGGTTCTCCTTATTTTGCCGACGAAAGGATTCGGATGGACTGACTGACTCACTGACTCATTACCGGACAATTTGCGATCTGTAGCCTACTTCGTAGGAATATATTTAAATCAGATATTCATGCTATTGGTACTTCTGTTTTTAGTCCATTATCGCGATTTCTCAGGAACTACCGCATGGATCTTTCTCAAATTTGGTACACAGGTTCCCCTTGGGGTCTGGTTGTGGAAGATACCTTTTCTGGTCCGATTCGAAAATCCAATATGGCCATCAGGCAGCCATCTTGGATTTCCCTATGAAACTTTGTTATCGTCATTTCTCAGGAAATACTGCATGGATCTTTCTCAAATTTGGTACACAGGTTCCCCTTGGGTTCTGGTTGTGGAAGAGACCTTTTCTGGTCCGATTCGAAAATCCAATATGACCACAAGGCAGCCATCTTGGATGCCTTGTTATCGCGATTTCTCAGGAAGTACTGCATGGATGTTTCTCAAATTTGGTACACAGGTTCCCCTTGGCGTCTAATTGTGCAACATACCTTTTCTGGTCCGATTCGAAAATCCAATATGGCCACAAGGCAGC